>SNQJ01S0070245.1:51279-66194 GCA_010110895.2 Picea sitchensis | reverse complement strand
AACATCTATGAAGAGGGTTCTTATTGTAAATGTCTGAGTTTTTGTAACCCATTAATGGAGTAATAAATAAGATCTGTGACTTGCGACTGTGAGATTCATCACGGTCGATTTATTTCACCATGTTTTTCTTCTCTTTTAGCTGTGTTAAAACTGTTTGGACTTCATTTATGTGTTCCTTACTCGCAGTTGAAATTGTATTTACCATATCTTTATGTCTTCCTTAATCCATCACGACTGCATTACATTTTGTTTTCTTCTAACGATGGGCTTCATTATACTTTAGTACGACCACTACTATAACGAAAGGATTTGGGTTTTATGTATTTGTTTATTGCCTTTCCTCTGCACCAGCTATCAGCTGTGTAAGACCAATCTGCATTTTTAGAACTCTGCATATATCCTTCGCTACGGCGGCCTTCCCTTTTTCTTTCCGCTACCGCATCATGACAATTAAAGTGCTGAAAGATAGACTTACTTTGCCTCACTTTTTGCAAGTTATTTAATCTCTGTTATTGTCTCCTTTCTTCGGTTTTCATTTGACTCCATGTCCAATGGACCTTTTCCCTTGTTTAACCCCCAAACTCCAAAAATCCAATACCATCATTTACCCATAAAACAACCCATCTTTTTCATGTTTACTTCATTTTATTTCGTGACATTTTTCGAGATATCCCTCTCGGGTTGGGGGAGGGCAGCCTTCCAATCCAAAGTGGTTTGAGGTTGCCTCAAGATTGATTTGCTGCAACCCATTTCAGTTCTGAGTGTCAACATTTTGGCGCCGTTGCCGGGGATTTTTAAAGTTGATATCTATCCCTGGGAGAAAGACATTGTTACAGTCCTACGGCCTGGTTGAGCAGCCGGTCATAGGCAAATATTGGTTGCACATGCTCTAGCGACTCCATTAAAAGTTTCTGATGGTGATTTCACTGGCAGGAGAACTCAAAATTACAGCTTTCACGCTAGATCGCCCAATGGAAGGAGGCACCTGGTCTACTGTTCTTGGCACTTTACGAGAAAGTACCATCCCTAGTTGGAGCCGATGTTGTAACAGATATCACAAATTGACTGCGTTGCCCAAGGTACAAATTGGTTCTCATTCGTTTACCTTTGATCATGGTAACACTGGGTCTCCTTCATCAACCATTCTTGAAGAATGTGTTGCTCCACTTGTTGATGGTTTGTCCCATGGCTACAAGGCTACAGTTCTTGCATATGGACAGACTGGTTTAGGCATGAGAGATTTGAAGCAAACAACAAAGAAGGTGCTTACAACTGCCACAGTTGATGCTTGGTGTCAAGAAATACTGGAGGACCAGAGCTTGGGTGCTCTCTGCTCACTTTTGCGAGCTTTCCGAACTGCATGTCATTATGGAGATAGTGGGAGGGATGACTTTGGGTCAAACTTGAGCATCATGACGAGCAATGTTTTTAATAAGATCATGGTTTTTGTTCTCAGTGAAATGGATGGTATATTGAGAGGATTGTTGAAAATTTCTAGCTCTGGCGGAAAGAGGGACAACATATTACGATTGAAGAAAACAAAACCGTGGAGGAATTTTGGACATCTTGTCAAATCATATCTTAGTAATGGTCTTCATGTAATGAATCAGATGACCGATAACCAGATGATTTCATTTACAATTCGACGCCTCAGATCTTCAGTTATATTTTTTGCAGCATTTCCTGCTCTTTTACGTAAATATCTGAAGGTTGCACTTCATTTCTGGGGCACTGGTGAAGGTATCCTCTCTGTTGTGTCATTTTTATTTATCCGAGACCTGGCTATCCGACTGGGTTCTGATTGTCTTGACTCTTGCCTGAAAGGTATCTACAAGGATTATGTTGCAAACTGCAAGTTTGTTAATTCGTCAAGATTGCATCATATTCAGTTCCTCATCTATGGAGTGGACTTGAGCAATGCGTATCAACACGCCTTTGTCTTTATACGACAAATGGCGATGATTTTACGAAATGCCCTCTTAGTGAAGACTAAGGAATCCTTCAAGAATGTTTACAACTGGCATCGTCTTTGAATCTCTTAATGGCAACCTCTTTTCCGTCAGGAAGGCAGCCTCTATAGACTATTGTTGTTTTCCCAGAACCAATTATATTCTGTGGACTAAATCCTCCAGTTGCCTCGTAGAGCTTGGTTGCGGTCATCGATTTTATCGGGTTGGCCCTGTCTAAGATTCCAGTAGAATTCATAGAATCAGGATGCCCCTTGTTCGACTTGGCTCTTGCACGGATACAACAGAATAACGAGGCTGCTGCGATGATCCCACCAAAAGTCAAGGTAGAGAAGATGATGGCCAATCTCTTACCTTTGCTAAGTCTGGAGGATGAGGAAGGGCCCGAAGCTGCAGGACAAGCTATGCCGAGGATCGACCCACATAAGTCTTCGTTTCCAAGAAAATAAGCCACCGTAAGATTTCGGAAGACGCCCTTGTTTGGAATTGGGCCCGACAGACGGTTGTACGAGACATTCAGAGAAAGGAGAGTTTCCATGTCGCCGAGATATGGTGGTATTGAACCCGACAACTAATTATCGGAAAGATCCAAATCGGTAAGAGTGATCATGGATCGAAGCCACAACGGAACTTGTCCCTCAAGGTGGTTGCCCGAAAGGTTGAGATGTAGGACCTCCATGCAATTTCCCAGACTGGTGGGCTGACCACTCAGCAGATTCCCTGCTAGATCTATGTTGGTAACAAGCATCATGCCTCCAATATCGACAGGAATTTTTCCTGTAAGCATATTACGCGGCATAGAAAACGATTGAACTATATGCCTTAGATTTGCAATAGCAGGAGGAATGTTACCTCGAAGCCGATTGTAGCCGAGATTCAAGTCTTGCAGGCCTGTGCAATGGGAGAGGCTCTCTGGTATTGTACCGCTCAAGTCATTGTGGTCGAGATACAGGCTGGCAAGCTGAGTCAAACCGTGGCCTAGCTCTTCTGGTATACGACCCCTGAGCTGATTTCTAGAGAGCCAAAGTTGGGCCATGCTCGAGCAGTTGCCTAGCTCTGCAGGAATCCATCCGCTCAAATTGTTGCCTTGTACCTGGAATCTGGTGACTGATTTTAAACAACCATAAGAACTGGGTATAATTCTTGTTAGCAATTTATCTCGCAATTGCATGTACTGGACGTTGGTAAGATTACCCAGCTCTCGCGGGAGGGAGCCCATGAGGAAATTGGATCTTATCACAAAATCATAAACTTTGGAGAGCTGTGCAAGAGATTTGGGGATTGTGCCTATCAGAGAGGTATTGTAAAGGAACGGTTTAAGCATCTTCCAGAAATTAAACGCATTGAGAGACATCGACACCTACCAAAGCCTATATACAAAGCAACGCTTCTACGACATACTGTAAATGCAGCATCAAAGAAGAAAGTGGATCGTAAGAGAGCACACAGTGCCCCTGGATCTGTGGAATAAGAATTAATGCTATCCAGAAGTGAAGGACACTGTAAATTAGAAAGCAAAACTGCAGCTTCCAAGTGTCAAGGAAGGAATGACGAGTTATCAGACGATTAGTAATGGTCTCAGGAGCTGGCAGATGCGCCTGGCAGTTGCAGAATTCCATGAAAGGAAACGCTTCAGATTCCCGGAAGACAAAGAGTTTTATTTTTTCTTTTTAAGAATGATGTATGTAAAATGAGGGGGGGGCGTGCATGAGCGCAACGACTGGGGGAAAACCTCTATGAAGAGGGTTCTTATTGTAAATGTATGAGTTTTTGTAACCCGTTAATGGAGTAATAAAGAAGATCTGTGACTTGCGACTGTGAGATTCATCACTATCGATTTCTTTCAGCATGTTTTTCTTCTCTTTTAGTTGTGTTAAAACTGTTTGGACTTCATTTATGTGTTCCTTACTCGCAGTTGAAATTGTATTTACCATATCTTTATGTCTTCCTTAATCCATCACGACTACATTACATTTTGTTTTCTTCTAACGATGGCCTTCGTTATACTTTAGTACGACCACTACTATAACGAAAGGATTTGGGTTTTCTGTATTTGTTTATTGCCTTTCCTCTGCACCAGCTATCAGTTGTGTAAGACCAATCTGCATTTTCAGAACTCTGCATATATCCTTCGCTACGACGGCCTTCCCTTTTTCTTTCTGCTACTATATCATGACAATTAAAGTGCTGAAAGATAGACTTACTTTGCCCCACTTTCTGCAAGTTATTTAATCTCTGCTATTGTCTCCTTTCTTCGGTTTTCATTTGAGTCCATGCCCAATGGACCTTTTCCCTGGTTTAACCCCCAAACTCCAAAAATCCAAGACCATCATTTACCCATAAAACTGGCCATCTTTTTCATGTTTACTTCATTTTATTTCGTGACATTTTTGGAGAGATCCCTCTCGGGTTGGGGGAGGGCAGCCTTCCAATCCAAAGTGGTTCGAGGTTGCCTCGGGATTGATTTGTTGCAACCCATTTCAGTTCTGAGTGTCAACAGGTACAAAGGTTGAGCTTACAAAGGTCATATCTTGAGATTCATTGCTTGGTCTTCCAAACTGCTACACAATTCATATGCAACAAGTTGGGCTCTTATGACAAATCATGCTAGTGTTTCAAGTGGAGTCATATAATTATGTAGCAAAATTCCCTCAAACTATCGAAATCTAATGATGTAAGAAGTTAGAGCTTTGAATAATATGGAATTCTAATTAATTTTTTGAAGTTCTCGATCAATTCCGAATTGGACAAAATCCTTGGAAGCATTGTTCCACCATACAAGGATCTAAAATTATGGGAGAACTCTACTCATCTTTGAATATTTTGTCAAATCTGTGACAAAAAAGAAGGTCCTTTTGCTATAATATTAGCTTACTTAATTCTGAGTTTTAAAATTTATGTCTCAAAGATCGAACCACCTCATAATCCTTTTTTTTTTTTTTTTAAATCTGATTAATCTCTTGATAAGAAACCTCAAAACATACACTAAAGTAGATGACTTATCTTTTCATATCCAAATTAAATGATATGCCAAATCAAACTCTCGTCAAACCACCTCGTAATCCAATTTTTTTCTTTTTTTTGTTAATCTCTTGGTAAGAAACCTCAAAACATACACTAAAGTAGATGACTTGTCTTTCCATATCCAAATTAAATGATATGCGAAATCAAACTCTCTTCTCTACATAAACATGAATCATGGTTGATTTACATAAATTTCACCTATGTTTTTTTTCACATATAAAGATTTTTATAAATAAATTTGATGCACCCCACCCCTTTTTCAAAAAATGTCACACCCATATCTATGCACCCTAACAACCTTTTTTTTTAATAGAAAATTCCCACCAATTATATTAATATATAATTTTTTACATCTCAGAAATATTAACCTTTTGATACAAAGGATTTCCAGTAGCTGGAAGATTACTAAAATCAAACCAATAGGCACAATACAAAATGACAGTTACTGACAACCATCCCCAGGATAGATACTGGTAATACCATAAAGAGAATTCAACCCAAAATTCTCAAGAAATCCAAAATTTTTAAAATAACTTTTTTAAAAAACTGCCAAAATTTTTGTCACCATCCTACCAACGCTAGAATAGGTTTAATGATGAGATAGGCCCTGCCGATCCCATCTCCCAAGCGAAATAAAAAATTATGCCTTTTGGAGTTTGTAACATTGTCTTGGAAAGTTCATCGACTTGTATATTAAATTCCCAGAAGATGTGATGGAAGTGTATTCCCTAGAATGACGAAATCAAAATCTCAGTTCTTTTTTTCCAGCCTTCAATGTGGACAGCTTGTAGCTTCCCTTTGTGATTTAACCAATTAATCACGACCTTAGAATCCCCCAAAATCTGAATCCTTTGAATATTCCACTGATTTGCGAGTAGCAGAGTCGCCCAAACACCCAAGAGTTCAACTTTTGTATTGGTCCTTGTCCCGCAATTTAAATACCACCTATGCATTGTAGAATCAAGGTGTTTAATAACACCGCCAACCCCACAAGCTTCACCTCCATTGGCATATGCTCCATCAAAATAGGCCATCGAGTGTCCTTCCAAACGAGTTATTGAGCAGGAGTTTAATGTCTTTATTTTCTGGCTCGATATTTGAAAGTTTTGTGTGCCTGAAATCAATTTAACCACTATCCCCACCGATGGATTTTTGTCTTCGAAAATTGCCCTGTTCCGCTCCAGCCAAATATACCAGCATGTGTATGTCATCAACTTTTTTGAAACAATTTTATCCTGTGTCCACTTCTCGATGCTTTCTGATAAAGTAGGTCCCGACCACACTCTTCTAATATTTAGTAGCCCCGATAATTTGGACCAGACTTCTTTTGTGAAGTTGCAGTTAAGAAACAAGTGGGTAATGTCTTCAATATCAATTTTGCAAAATATACACCTACCTGACCCTTCCCAACCCCTCTTTTGGATGTTTTCCGAGGTCAAGATCATGTTTGATGCTGCCAGCCAAAGAAATAACTTTATTTTTATTGAAACTTTCCATTTCCACAAATTTGCCTTCCACCCCCTTGCCCTATGGTGATCTTGAGTTGAAGAGACTGCATCATATAAGTTTTTTACGCTGATACTTCCAGACGCATCTCCCCCTATCCAAATCAGAGAGTCCCTATGTTTTGAAAGAAAAACCTCAGATTCTTGAAAAACAATAATGTACTCTTCCCATTCAATAGCAAATTCGTCAAAGAGCATTAAATCCGTGCTTTTTTTCCACTGTTCCTTCAGCGAGTATGCCCCACGGCCCAATGCTACTTGTGATAAAAAAAATATTTTCTGCTCAATTAAGTGAGTGATAAGATCTTTGAAAAACAATGCCTTCTCTCTCATACCCAATATACCCTGTGTGTTGTATTTTTATTTTTATTTAAAAACGAGGTGCATCTACGCTCCCAAAAGAATGGATAAAGGTTGGCATTCTTCATGTCGATTCATAGACCACTTTTCGATATTCTTACCATTGAGAATCCACTTTCCAATAATTCGTCTAGTGGTTGGTTTATTAATTTTTTTCGATGTGGTTTAGTTGTTGGTTTATTAATTTTTTTGTTGTTGATGTAATATGTCTCTACAAAGAGACCTTTTGAAGTGATGTGTAATGTCACCATGTCCATTGGGTTATGATTTCTCAAAAATATGAGATCTGTCATGCAACAACGTTTGAGCATCATGCAAATCGTATTAATTGGGAATTTTGACTTGTATATGTAGAATGTTGTTTAGAGAAATATAGTTTAGTTGTGATTTATCAGATTTTGAGATTTATCATGCAACAACATTTGAGCATCATGCATATTCATATTAATGGGGAAGTTTGAATTATATATATATATATATATATATATATATATATATATATAAAAGGTTGTTAGAGAAAAGCACAATGTTATTTTTTATATTTAATAAGATCTTTATTATATGTTAAAAGAGTTTCAATTTAATTTGATGTGAGTTTTAAAAAAAAATAACAATTTTTTATTATTATTTATAATTCTAAAGAAATAAAAAAGGATTTTAAATTCATATTATTATTTCAAAATGTAAAACATGATGTATACCACTATGCATTATCATATTTTATTATTCACTATTATATTCATGCATACACACTCATAAAATGCAAACGATCACACTTATTTGAAGTTCAAAAAATGTAGTCAAATCATATTGTGTTTTAAGAGAACATTTTTGCACATCTCATTGCAATATAATGCTTTGTACCATAAATTGCTACTTTAATCTATATATTTATTTCTCTTTAAAACCACTTAGAGATAAAATATTGTTACTAAAGACAAATTTACAATGAAAGTTCTACAAAACAGATAGAGTTAAAAATTTGATATAATCATAGATCTCTCTAAAGTAAAATGGGTCAACAAAACCAAATCACCTAACAAAGCAAGGTTTAAGTGAATCTCATTAAAGAACATGCATTGTCTAGTGTTCAAAACTAATTCCAACAAGCATGAGTAGACATAGATCCCCAAAATAAGTGATGGATAGTTTCACTTTGACCACAAGGGCGGATTGCACCTACAAATCGGATAATGGAGGAAGATGTCTCTAATAAACACCAATAACTAGTTGATTGTATTTATAAAATGACATGAGATGAGGAGGGAAGCCCCTACTTATAACAATAATTATGCAACAACACTAAAAAAAAACCAACTTAGGACTTAAGACACGAATAGTAACTAGGCCCTTATTATATAAGAGAGACAATTTTACAAATATACCATTATTACAAAATCACGAGGTTATACACAAAATGGCTTAAATAAATACTGTCATTTTCTAATTAATAATAAGGATGTTGTGGTTATGTATGCAACATGCCCTTCACTAAAAAAACTTTGTCCTCAAAGCTTGAGGACCAAAGAATAGCTCAACCATGCAATTTCTTCTTCTTGCCTTTGGCCATCACTTGAAGATGGTCATATGTATCAATTCAAATGGATGGAAGGTTAGAGATCGATGTTCCTTGATAAACTAAATAAACCTATTCACTTTACTCTATTGAAAATGCTCAACAAGGTGATACACATCCAAGTAATGTTCAAGCAACACACTCAAAATTCTCTAATTAGAAATTACATCCACATAGATGTGAAATGTTCAAGAGGACATTTTTAATAAAGAACATTCAAGTTGAAATCTCTTTGTCGCTCCCTGCTCATTAACTACCTCAATGATTTTTTCTTCTTTTTCAACTAGTGCATGATGCTAACCATGAAAGTAATCATAGGGAGGAAGATCTCCATGGAAGAGAAGCTAGAGGCAAGGATAATTTTAAGGACAAAAAATTATCTCAAAATGTAGAAACTTTTGCAAATTGTACTAGTCCTTAATATGCAAAATATAAAATGTTTGACGATATTTTTGTAAAAATATTCAAATATCCAAGGATTTTATATAGTTTCTATAAAATTTGGGCTATTTTCAAGGTAAAATAGTTTTATTTGATAGAATTTGGGTGGATATTTTTATAAAAAATGGAAATTAGCGAAATATTTTTTTAGGAAAAAGCATGGAAAATTAGCCCATGGGCTAAATTTAGCCCCTAAAATCACCAATGGCTAGAGGATTATTTTTTCCTCTACTAGATCCTCTTGACATGGATATTCTTCATAAAAAAGTAAATTCAACAAAGAGAATATGAAAGTAGTCATATCCACATAACTAGAAGATGTCTCCATAACATTCTTCACAAGCATCTTCCAAATCAAACCATGAATCTATGTCCTTACTATATTCATTTTCTATAATGAGTAAAGTACAAAATCTATCACATACATCCAAAAGTATTTCCAATGCCTATTTCATTACCATATCTAAATGTGCCTTGCTGGTTTTTTTTCCAACATTTTTTTCCATAGAAATAATAGTTCCAAAATGGCATTTTTGATAGGTCACCACTTGTTGGGGACACTTTCACACCTTGGGGTGGATCACACCTACATATCCTAAAACATGGACAAAGACATCACCACAAAAACATTACTTAAATGAGTACAAATATTTGATTGACTATAAGTGAGGAGAGGAGACCCTATCAATACAACTCTCCACTAACTTAGTGAGGAGTCATTATTGTGTGTAGCTAACTACTCTCAACTAATTTAGTAATGAGTCATTAATACGAGTAATTAACAAATCTTGAGTCTCAACTAACTTAGTGATGATCCATTAATGACTCAAGTCTTAAACACTAGACTAATGAGCTTATAAACAAAATAACTCATGTACAAAATATTTTTTGTCTAAGTACACAACACAGTCTCCATTGACTTAATAAAAAGTGAGGTTGTTACTAGTCCCATGAGCCAACAAGATACTCTACTGAACATGTTTTGAATGTTATTTGTCAATATTATCCTAAAACAAATTGGCTCTACTATTTGAGGAAACCCGCATGAGTCAACACTTCTAAATATGATTTACCCCAAGTCCCAACTTATACTTGCTAATTGGACTTGCAAGTATGATTATAACTCTTTAGCCAAATGCCAATGGACAAGTCTAGCAAATCAAACTCAATGACTTATCCATAAAGACACAAAAATTATATGTATGTCCTTCCAAAGAGATTTTTTTTTTTAAATTTTCATTAAACTTTTACATTAATGAAGAATATGTTTGAACTTAAACAATTTTTAATTTTTATTATTTCCCAAATCAACTCTAACTTTCCCAAGTCCCAATCAACTCTTACTCTTGGAACTCACTAGAACATTCACAAATTTGCTTTGAAAATTTTGAAACTATGCTTAAATTTGTTTAACTTATCCTTTTCAATCATAGTGTGGAACTTTAGTGGTAATATTAAGACATTTCAAACACATTTTGTAAATTCAATTTGACACAACCCATTATATTTATTTAGATTCACTTCTTTAAACAAAACAATGAATTATATATTGTCATAATTATATACACTGTGGATAGAAAAGAAACACCTTTCATACTAATTAAGGCATTTCAAACACATTTTGTAAATTCAATTTGACATAACCAATTATATTTGCTTTAAAGTCACATCTCCAAACAAAACAATAAATTTAAGGCATTTCAAACACATTTTGTAAATTCAATTTGACATAACCAATTATATTTGCTTTAAAGTCACCTCTCCAAACAAAACAATGAATTATATAGTGTCATAATTATATACATGGTGGATACACAAGCAATGCCCTTCTTACCAATTCGTAGAGACATATAAGTTATGGTATACTCAATATCTAATTTGATTTTTCTATTTGTAAGGCAATTTGTTGACAAAACCTAGTAATGACAATCTCTGTAGTTAAAATTATTTAAATAGGCATACTTCATTATATTAGTCAATGACAAGAAAATTTTAGTTGGTGAATCTTTTCAATTTATAAAATGTTGTGTAGTAGGGGTATGCACATTTAGCTCCAAGGTACATGATCCTTGTATTGATACATGCATTATGTATCCAATTTAGGATTAGGTATGTACTTCACATATCCACCTCAATTGGGTACCATTAGGTATGGTTGACAAAAAAATATGAGACATACTTTTATGCAGGTACTCATACCTAAAATTGAGTACATCGATGTGGTAAAAGCATGGAAAAAAATGATTTTTTTACAAAGAAAGTGAGGTTGTTACTAGTCCCATGAGCCAACAAAATACTCTATTAAACATGTTTTCAATGGTATTTGTCAATGTTATCCTAAAAAAAATTAGCTCTACTATTTGAGGAAACTCGCTTAAGTCAACACTTCTAAATATGATTTACCCCAAGTCCCAATTGATACTTGCTAATTGGACTTGGAAGTATGATTATAACTCGTTAGCCAAATGACAAGGGGAAAGTCTAGCAAATCAAACTCAATGACTTATCCATAAAGATGCAAACATAATATGTATGTCCTTTCAAAGATATTTTTTTTAAAATTTACATTAAAATTTTACATTAATGAAGATTATGTTTGAACTTGAACGTTTTTTTATTATTATTTCCCAAGTCAACTCTAACTTTCCTAAGTCCCAGTCAACTCTTACTATTGGAACTCACTATAACATTCTCTTAGTTAAATCTAGTAACTTTATTCACAATTTTGCTTTGAAAATCTCGAAACTATGCTTAAATTTGTTTAACTTATCCTTTCCAATCATAGCATGGAACTTTAGTGGTAAGAGTAAATCATTTCAAACACATTTTGTAAATTCAATTTGACATAACCAATCAAATTTGATTTAGAGTCACCTCTCCAAACAAAACAATGAATTATATAGTGTCATAATCATATCCATTGTGGATAGACAAGCAACGCCCTTCATACCAATTAAGGCATTTCAAACACATTTTGTAAATTCAATTTGACATAACTCATTATATTTGCTTTAGAGTCACCTCTAGAAACAAAAAAATGAATTATATAGTGTCATAATTATATACAATATGGATAGACAAGCAACACTCGTCATACCAATTCATAGAGGCATATAAGTTATGGTATACTTAATATCTAATTTGATTTCTTGATTTCTATATTTATAAGGTAATTTGTTAACGAAATCTAGTAATGACAATCTCTGATTTATTGTAGTTAAAATTATTTAAGTAGGCATACTTCATTATATTAGTTAATAACAAGAAAATTTTAGTTGGTGAATCTTATCAGTTTATAAAATGTTGTGTAGTCAGGGTATGCATATTTAGCTCCAAGGTACATGATCCTTGTATTGGTACATGTATTATGTATCCAATTTAGGGTTAGATATGTACTTCACATATCCACCCCAATTTTTTACCATTGGGTATGGTCTGCACACAAATCTGAGATGCACTTTAATGTGGGTACTCATACCTAAAATCGAGTACGTCGGTGTGGCAGAAGCATGGAAAACAATGATTTTTTTACAGAAAGTGAGGTTGTTACTAGTCCCATGAGCCAACAAGATACTCTACTAAACATGCTTTGAATGGTATTTGTGAATGTTATCCAAAAACGAATTGGCTCTACTATTTGAGGAAACTTGCTTGAATCAACACTTCTAAATATGATTTACCCCAAGTCCCAACTAATACTTGCTAATTGGACTTGCAAGTATGATTATCAGTCTTTAGCCAAATTCCAATGGGCAAGTATAGCAAATCAAACTCAACGACTTATCTGTAAAGACGCAAAAATAATATGTATGTCCTTTCAAAGAGTTTTTTTTTTAAAATTTACATTAAAATTTTACATTAATGAAGAATATGTTTGAACTTAAACATTTTTTTATTTTTATTATTTCCCAAGTCAACTCTAACTTTCCCAAGTCCTAGTCAACTCTTACTCTTGGAACTCACTAGAACATTCTCCTAGTTAATTCTAGTAACTTTATTCACAATTTTGCTTTGAAAATCTCGAAACTATGCTTAAATTTGTTTAACTTATCCTTTTCAATCATAGCATGGAACTTTAGTGGTAATAATAAGGCATTTCAAACACATTTTGTAAATTCAATTTGACATAACTCATTATATTTGCTTTAGAGTCACCTCTCCAAACAAAACAATGAATTATATAGTGTCATAATTATATACATTGTGGATAGGCAAACAACGCCCTTCATACCAATTAAAGCATTTCAAACACATTTTGTAAATTCAATTTGACATAACCCATTATATTTTCTTTAGAGTCACCTCTCCAAACAAAACAATGAATTATATAGTGTCATAATTATATACATCGTGGATAGACAAGTAATGCCCTTCATACCAATTCGTAGAGACATATAAGTTATGATATACTGAATATCTAATTTGATTTCTCTATTTCTTGATTGGTAAGTGTTGGCGACGGAAGTCACCCCTGGATTACAGCAGGAGCAGAGCCTGACGCCCATCAGTTTATGTCACGATTTATTTAATGGGGTGATCGAATGGAAGTTAACTCAAACAATGTGGTTCTAACTCCAAAACTAGGCCAAGCATGCATGGGCAAGTGAGGTCTTAGATAACTTCAGACAATGAGTTGTTGTAAGGGTGAGTAGGGGGAAGACTTGTATCAGAGAGATGCAAAGGTCTATCATAAATATCATGTCTCTAACATACTGTAGGGGAAGACATCTAAATGCAAGATCTTCTTACATTCAAACGCAGAAAACCAGAGAATGCAATGATGCCACAATAAATCCTTTATCATAACATAATTGCATAAATTCATGCGAATCCGTCGATCACGAACTCTCTCAGTATGAGATGAAAATCAGATGGAGTAAGAAAGACTGTCTGTCATAAAACAAGAAATCTCACATACAAATGCATAACCAGAAAACTAGAATTTCTGTTAAAACTTTACAGTCGGGAGCTTCGCTCTACCATCGATTCTTACAAAAATGGCGAAAAAACCTACATATACTCAAAAACAACCACAACAGCAAAAACAAGACACTGCATTAAAAACATTGCGTCTGGATGTCTTCTGACAGTCTGTGCATGCAGACTTTGGCCGATCATGCACCCAGGACTTGGTGTCCCCTCGACCAAATTCGGACGACTATTCTTTGTTAGACGCCACCTTAACTGCGCATGGCTCCTGCAAGGGAAGTAGCTGAGTCATTAAGAGCCGATATAGCATGTGTAGACCTCTTGGCGAGTCGAGGACTCGGTGCGGATTCCATGAATAGAACCAGTACAGAGGACCTTCTCGGGTAGAATTNCCTCCAGGCCTGCTCCTTGTGACCAAGCCCCAAAACCAAGGGCCCGATTCTGGGCGCTTTCAACACTTCAGGATTCGAGGTTTCGAGAGGTGAAATGATGAGGAGCGCTTACTCCTCGAATTCCTGAATGCCGACATGGCACGGATGTGCGCTGCGTGTCCTTAAGATAAACGACTGAGGTAGCATCCGCTATTTAAAAGGGGGCCCACTTCATCCACAGGCTCGCTTGATGTGACTTGGTGCTAAGACCGGGGGCTCAGCTCCAAAGGTGCCTTCGGAGTTTCACCGATCGACAATTTTAGCTGTAAAGAATGGGAGGCTCCTTGTCTCCTGAAACATCGATCCTTGATACGCCGACTGGCCGCCACCTGTCCCAATTGGATCGGACGACCCAAAATTTCCCTGAACTATGGGCGCTACCCTTTGTGCTAAATCCCGGGCAACTTGACAGCCCCGAAAACTCGATGACCGTCAATCTGCTTCGTCAATTGATCCTTGCTATTGAAATCAGACTGCTCGCTCGCTTGATTTTTAGCCCGAAATGGACTTCTTCTGTGAGCTGCACTCGACGCTTATGGATGCGGCCCTTGAATAAAACACATCCAACCGGCTTTCAAACCCCACTTCTATGCGTTTACACCAGAGGCCTAAAATCAGAGAGGAGAATACCCCTATACAAGAAATGTCGCTAACATTAGGCTCCATGGGGGATAGAGTCGTC
>SNQJ01S0070245.1:0-18510 GCA_010110895.2 Picea sitchensis | reverse complement strand
TTTTGTAAATTTTAATTTTAGTTTATAATATTTTTATTATAATTTTTTTAAAATAATAATAATAATAATAATAATAAAATTTTAAGGTCACAATCAATAGATTTGACTGGTAAAGTCTACGAAGGTATACATACCCTACTTAATAATAATAATAATAATCATCATCATCGTCATCATCATCATCATCATCATCATCAATTTTTAAGGTCACAACCAATAGATTTGACTGATAAAATCTACGAAGGTATACATACCCTACCCCCTTTATTTATTTAACTTAGAACTAGAATATTATTATTTAGGATACCTTAACCATGTAATCAATTTCATTTCTAGGAAACCAATTGAATTGAATAATAACAAAATTCTACAAACATTATATTATTATATTATGCGATTGTAATTTAATTTTCATATCACAAACATATGAACATCTTTTCCTTCAATTACAATTTCTATATCTAAGAGATAACCTCTATTTTCCTTATATTCACATTCATTTTATAATTGATAATTGCTTACAAAACTAATTATCAATTACTTAATTCTAAATACCAAGTGAAGTAATAAAATTAATAAATATAACTCAACCTAATTTGATTACTTATTTGTTAACGTTCAAAACCTGACTCAACTTAGTTACAAGTGATTATCTTCTATGATCTTTTGTGAAACAATTAGTGGAGAATAGAGACATCTCCTCCCAACCAACACAAGGATAAAAACCCCAAGTTTACCTCGACCAAAACTATATACCTGCTTCCTATTCACATTACTCCTCTATAACTAGTCAATTCAACTCTTTAAACATACATTTCAATATTGGAAACTAAACAAGAAATGCTACACTCAATTATCTCAAACCGTATCCACATCACTCTATCACACAAAGAAAAAACCCATAGCAGAAGTGAAAATGGTGATTATCACACAAAGAAAAAACCCATAGCAGAAGTGAAAATGGTGATTCCCCCCCCTTCCTTTAATTCTCCTTTTAAAACTTTTCTTTTTTAACTTGTAAATATTCTCAACCCCCTAAGTGGATAATTTAATTTAAATCTAATCATTTCTGCATATTTATTTTACTTCACCAATTTAGTTTGATATATTTGAGATATTATATTCCTTATATTCATTATATTATATGGAAAATTATATATATATATATATATATATATATATATATATATATATATATATATATATATATATATATATATATATATATATATAATTTTACAAACACATTTTTAGATATAAAAAGGGGTATTAGTTATATTTTATAATTAACATGTAACTTAATCTAAATTTAATCATTTTTGTATATTTATTTGATTTACCAATTTAATTTTATATATTAGAGATATTATATTCGGTCATAGTTACATGGAACGACTTCTGTCAAGTTTGGTAAAAGGTAGAGCTTCAACATCAAGGAAATAGGAGTTTGGGAAGGAGTTTTAAGAAATAGAGAGTTTTAAATTAAAAATGATTTTAAATTAAAAATTAAAATTTTGTATTTCATTATTGGCTAAAATACATAATTTATTACAATATTTTCATTATATTTATTTAAAATATCACTATAAAACAAAGAGTAAACCACACTAAATATTATTTAAAATTATTTAAGTAAAAAAAAAAACTAGCCACATACTCAATTTTATATAGCGTTGTGGATATGAAAAACTTTAATGCATGTATGTTTTCCTAAACATAAAAGTCTAATAAAACAATACCATATCCATGAGAAGCATTTGCTCCAGTTTGTTGTTACTATCAATCATTGACTTTTACTGTATTTTCATATTTCAAAAGTAGTACCATTTAGCTTTTTCCAATCAAACAAGCAGTCAATGCTAGTTTCAAATTTACAAAGATATTTGAAGTTCATATATGTGAAGTTTAATTTAAAAACTATGTTAATCAAAGAATGATTGTGCAATGACATTATTAATTTAGATACAATCCATAAGTAAAACATCAAAGAAAATCCATCGATGTTTCTTCATTCGGCAACTCCACTTTTTGTTGATATTTTGATGTAAATACATAAGATATTATTTTATATTTGTATTCACAAACCTTGAGAAGTTTATTGTAATATTATTATATAAATCAACCCAAAAGAAATTATCATTTTATTGTTATCCCTATTGTAAAAGTCAAAACAACCCCCTCTTAGGGTTAAGTGCCTTTTCAAGAGTCAAGTTATATGTATAAATAGAGGTTGAGTTCTCCCATTTGTATACACACACAACTCATCTTGTCTTGTGTATTTGGAGCATAACAAAGAATATCTAGTGCATGAGGTCTTGGTTTATTGGTCTTGGTATATTTATTCATCCTGCTTGTGGAGAGTTGTACTACGACATTGTAATGGCTGGAAGGAATTATACCAAGAATTGGTTGTTGGTTTTCTCTCCCACTAGGTCTCCTGTGATATTCTTCTTTGTTATGTGATTGTTTATCTTCTTCGATCCTATTACATGCAATTGATAATGAATGTGCCAAAGAAGATAACTGCAACTTCTAAAATTATAACATGGTATCGAAAGTACGCCCTAATAGAAGACAGCTCACGATCTAGAAGACAAAAGGGAGACATTTTTGATAGGAGTGGTTGCCGCACAAGACAAGACCACCAACAAGTACGCCCTAATGGAGCACATATTTTCCCTAGATCAAATCTTCAGAATCCATAATTTGTGATTTAGGGGTAGGATGACTACCAGAACCAAGATTGATGAGAAGTCGGAGGGAGTCGATAACTTCGTGAAACTGGAGGGTACAGAGTATCCCTCCTCCTGGAAGAACATGATCTAGAGAAGTTCACTAAAGAAGAGGTTTCGGAACTAGAAGGAGATGAGGCTAAAGAAAATCACAAGAAGGATGGTCAAAGAAAGAGGATTATTGTAGACTCCATTAAGGACCATCTTATTCATCACATGATATCATTATCCACTAAAAAAAAAAAATATGGACTCATACTCATCTGCTTTGGTGCAACAACATCAACCTAAGAATGACCTTGAGAACTTAGTTAAAGAACGCAAGGATGAATAATTCAAAAACCATCCACTCTTAATTCTCAAGAGTGAACCAGATCAAGGAGCGTATAGAAGCCATTAGTGATATAGTCAATGGATAAGAAATGGTGATGACCACTTTGAATGGCCTCCCAAGGTCACAGGATGCATTTATTCAAGGGATATCCTCAAGAAGGAAGCTACCCAAGTTCAATAGGCTATGTGAAGATTTCAACCAAGAGGAAACAAGGATGACAGTAAGAGAAGAGAAGATGAAAGATGAGATGATCAAGCCCTCTAGCCACCCACAATTCGTGAGTGTTGAAGAGTAAGAAAGAACCCTCCCCACCCAAGAAGTTTCAAGGGTCAAAGAAATATCCCAAATATTAGATGTTATCATGCAGCTAGAAAATGGGACACATTGTTAGGAATTGTTCCCTCATTCAAATACCAAGGGAAAAAAGGAGGTAAAGGAATCATGTTCATGTTAACCCAGATGATGAGCCAACCAATAAGGTTGCAAAGGAAGATGAATCAAGTGATGAGGGAGTATGTTCTTATCTCATCCCCTACAAGAAATGTCACTCATGGAAGTGGCATTTGGTTGAGGAACAATGGTGCTTCCAAGCATGACAGGTTATAAAGATTCATTGTCTAACATTACTCATAAGGATTCACTACATAGGTGAAATTGGGAGATGACTAGCAATATCTCCCATTAAAGGAGCAGGAGAAGCATATTACAAATTAGATTCCGGAAAACCAATGAAGATGAATGAACTCTCTATGTTCCTTGATTGAAGAAGAACCTTCTCTCGATTTCAACATTGGATGAGAAGGTTGCAGAGTTTCATTCCTTGGTTGATGGACAAGTTCCATGCGGGTCTAGAGGGAATAATTTCTTGATGATGCTTTGCGATTGGAGTTGAAGAGGGAGGGACTCTACAAATTGGAGTAAGTGATCGATTCAACATTAATTCAAGGACAATCGGAACTCATCGAATTATGGCACAAGAGATTTGATCCACATTACAAGCAATTCCACCGAGTGTGAGCAAGATGGTGAAGAGACTACTAGAGATCCAAGCAAAACCAAATGGTGTGCAAAGGTTGTGCACAAGGCAAGAATGAAGCACCCTTTCCCATCAGTGATAGCATAGCCAAAATATTATTGGACATCGTGCACTCGTATGTGTGTGGACCAATGTCAACAACTTCACCAATCGAGTATGTATATATATATATATATATATATATATATATATATAATAGATATTCATTGGTGAAGTTGCTGAAGATTGTGCACTCGGATGTGTTTGGACCGATGTCAACAACTTCACCAATCAAGTATATATATATATATATATATATATATATATATTATGTGTCTCTTTTATTGATGATTACTCAATGAACTTGGATCTATTTGTTTAAGGAAAATAATGAAGTGTTTAGAAAATTCAAAGAACGTATATAACCGAGGAACCCCGACAGAAAGTGGAAGATAAATCAAGTCCTTATGATTAGATAATGGAGGAGAATTCACTCGAGGAATTCAAAGAATATTGGAAGGAAGCTACGATTAAGAGGGAGCTTTCTAATTGCACAATCCCTCGCTAATGGAGTAGCATAAAGGAATAATCAGACGATCATGGAAGCAAGGAAGGCTATGATCCATGATCAAGATCTGCCATATTCATATGGAAGAATGAAGTTACCGGAGTCTCTAGGAGGCGTAAGGCTGAACCAAGGGAAGTCATTCATGAGGATAATGACATGGAAGAACCTTAGAGGCCAATAGATATTCCTTCTCACAAGAGAATACCAAATTGGGCACATGAGCTCATCAGATATGCAGAAAGATATGGTGCCCCAAAAATATCCCGGAAATTAAGAAGCCAAAACCATATTCCAATTACGTGGCATGTTTGGGTGATATCATGGATGCAAAACCATCCGGTCATGAAGAGCATGTAGAAAAGAGGGTATGGAAGGATGCCATGGGGAGGAAACATCGATCCATGTAAAGAATGATGTTTGGGATGTGGTCCCCAAACAAAAGGAGAAATCAATAGTAAGTTAAAAAATGGATTCCGCAAAATGAAACATGCGCTTATTGGCGATTGAAAAGTATAAGGATAGATTTGTTTCTCGAGGATTCTCTCAAAAGGAGGGAATTGACTATGAGGAGACATTTTTCTCCTGTTGCTCGATATACTTCCATTCAGACGATTATTTCACTTTCTTCAGCCTTGGGTTGGAGATTGCATCAGATGGGTGTGAAGACATCCTCTTGAATGGTGAAATAAAAAGAGGAAGTATGTGGAGCAACCACAAGGGTTCGAGGTACGTGACAGGGAGACACATGTGTACAAATTGAAGAAGGATTAATAGTTTCTAGATGAGCTTAGGATTTTATTAAAGAGTAGTGTAGATCCCAACCTCACTCTTTAAGGTTGTGCATGATGGTCCGATAATAATACTATCATCGTATGGATGACCCATTTAACTACCGTAGAAAAAGATCATCCTCGTGAGTGTAAGAGAACTTTGTCATCGAAGTTTGAGATGAAATATCTCGGAATGATACATTACTTTGGTTTCAAGGTATGGCAGAGACATGATGAGATATTTTTGAATCAAGGGAAGTATGTAGTGGAAACCTAAAGAGGTTCGTGATGTTGGATTGCAAGGAAATGAATACACCTATGGTATCAAATATGAAGTTGTCGCTAGATACCTAATTTCAAAGACCTGCGGGACGGTTACTTATACGTAGAAGCAAGATGGTGGGATCGTTGATGTAATTTCGAATTTAACACGAGACCAAATATATGTTCTTTTGTCAGAACACTCCGAAGTCAAGTATATGGAGTAGCCCAGGCAAGTTCATTTGGTCAGAGTAAAACATGTGATAAGGCACCTTAAGGTTACATTGCATTATGGTCTCAGGTATGAGACAAAAGTTGAGTTCAAGCTATTATATGGATATTCAAATTCGCATTGGTCCTGACAAGATTTTGATCGTAAGACGCAATTTCCACATAGCTTCTTTAGTCTAGGCTCTAGTATGGTTTCGTGGAGCAATAAGAAGAAGTCATGTGTAGCACTCATTATGGTTGAGGCTGAATATGTGCAACATGTAGAGAAACAATGTAGCTTTGGAAGCTTTTTTCTGGGTTATTTGGTCTCAACCGGAGGCTTTAATTCGTGATTGCGTGACAAACCAAAGGCTGTACTGAAGTTTTCAGAGAAACTGGTTTTCCATGACAGATCGAAGCATAACGATATCAAATATCACTACATGGATATGGTGTAGAGGGGAGAAGTGAGGTTCTAGTACGTGAACAACGAGGAGCAGGTTGCATTACGTTGACCAAGCCAATATCAAGGGATGAAGTTCAAGCAATCTCAGTGGGACAAATTTGGCAATGGTCCCCCTTCGAAAGGGAGTGGATGAGGTACATATGCATTGGCGGGTATGGATGTCCCGGGACATGTTGTAAAGCCATTTGAGATCTACCCAAAAGGCCCTTGCATGCATTGGCCGTGGAATTATAGTACACATGATGAGATGTATTGTGGTAGTGGATGTGTCAAGGGTGACATCCACCTAATCTCGTTAATGCTCATAAAATCTCTCATCATGTGCATACATGTTGAAGCTATTTGAGATACCCACATGCCTTGGATACATTGGATGTTAAGTCATGTTGTACTATGGATAACTGATGATGTATAGATTCATATGTTCAACAAATAATGGTCAAGATCTCATGGAAACAAAAATAATTATCTAGTTAAAAAGGGAGTGTCAGATATTTTGATGTAAACCACATAAGATATTATTTTTGTATCTCAGATTGGTCAAACCTCAGAAGGTTATTGTAATCTTATTGTATAAATAGGTTCAAAGAAATTATTATTCTTTATTGTTGTTCCATTAAAGTCAAAACCACTCTTAGAGTTGAATCTTTTCGAGTCAAGTTATGTGTATAAATAGAGGTCGAAGTAATCTCATTCGTATACACACAAACCGCCTTCTCTTGTGTATTTTGGAGCATAACAAAGGAGGTCTAGTGTAAGAGGTCTTGGTTTCTTGGTCTTTGGTATCTTGGTATTGGTCTATTTGTGGAGAGCTATAACGTGACATTGTACTGGTTGAAGGAATCTATACCGAAGAATTCTTTGATGGGTTTTCTCCCCCACAAGGGTTTCTCAGGATATATCTTGTGTTCTGTGATCGTTTATCTTTTAGTGATCCTATTACATGCAATTGTTAATGAATGTTAAAGAAGATAACTGTAACTTCTAAAATTATAACATTTTCCCCCTCCTAGTGATCAGGTGAATCAATCAAATTTCCATCACTCACGACCCCCAATTTCCCCCCTCTTGATGCTTAAGTGATTCAACTCACCATGACATGGGTCCCTCTATTGAGACTGGCCTTTATGCCTCATGGGATGGTATATTAAATCATCACATGGATGACTACAATAGGCACCATAAGTCACAATATTGCTTCAAGGCTCTATTCAACTTTCAACATTTATAAGGATTATAGCCTTCCATTATCCTTATGACTCTCTAGCCTCAAGTGGTGCATAAGTATAGGTTAGTTGGTATAGGTTGGCTAAAGGTGATTTTCTGTTCTCACACCATACCCAACAAATCTTGTGAGCATACCCTCATGGGTATGGGCTCCCATAAGGTACTCATATTCTTTGTTTTCTAGGCATTATTTGTAACAAAAATATCATGCTCATATAAACATATATGCCAATATGCAATCATTAAATAATATTAACATACCAATTATTTAGTATCTTATTCTTCTCCAAGCGACAAAGCTCAGGGAAAAACCCTGAGTAATTCACCTCATTTCAAGGATGGTACACATGGTAAACCATAGAATCTTTAGGGCACAAGGCCAATCAACAACAAGGATTGAATCCATTACAACAATATACTCATTATGAGCTCAACATGTCACTTGTGAGAATTGAACCAAAGTGGAAAGAATAAGAATCATTCCCCCAACCACTCAAGCTAAACCCCATTTACACCAATTATTCAATATCACCTATCAACTCATTAAATTTATTCCTTATTAACTTTGCATATTCATATAAAAAATGCATTCATTCAATAATATTTAATTAATTAAAATCCTCAGCTAAACAATTTCATAAAAGGCATAGTCCATAAGACGTCCTTTAATCATATCACTATATAATCATCATAAAACCCTTTTTGCACATACATATTCAAACAATAATCATTAAAATACATGGGGTTTTAAAATCTCTTTTTCTTGATTATATAATTCTTTTATTATTGGGGGAATTTATTATAAGAAGGGGGCTTTCTTGAATTAACAAGTGTTGTATGGCAGTGTGGTCTCTGCCAGGTTGGGATGGGAGTAAATGTGACCGAGTAAAGACATGTGGCTAGCAAGTTGAAATACATGTGGTTTGCATGCAGAGCATAGTATTCCCAAATTAGTTCTTCCTAAAATATATAAAAAATTATAAACATTTAAAATGTTCTTGGACAAAAAATGTTTAGCATTCCCGAAGTAGTTTTCTTTCCATATGTTTTACATATGCTTGTGGAGAGAAACACAAAAGAATAGTAGTAATGTTTGTTACATAGGTTCAAGGAAAAAAACACAAAGAAATTGATATCCCCGAATTGGTTATCTTTAAAACAAGGGCTCCTAGACACAAAAGAAATTGAAATTTATCAAATTATAGGTTCCTGGACATCATAAATTATACATAGAAAATATGTAATTTTATAAAGCAGATATTTAGTTTTATACATACGAAATATGTACTTTTATAAAGTATGGGGATGAGATTTTATGGAGCATGCACGAAGCTGTCATTCCATAGTAGGCCACTTTTTGGATGGCGGGTTTTCGGGCTGGCGGGCTCAAAAGTGGGCCTTGATGTTTTGTGCTCTACAAATAGAACTGACAATTTCATGATATACAAATTGACAAGCAGAGCTGCGGACTATAGAAATTTATCAAAAAAGAATAATGTCTGTTACATATCTCTGGAAATTACATGAACATTTAAAAGCATACAATAGAATAGTAATAACGTCTGTCCTGGACACCCAAAAAGTTATCATATAACAAAATAGTAATGACATCGTGCAAGACAAAATTTTTTAGCATACAATAGAACACAAAAAATGTAGTAGACCTGCATAGTTAGCCAGTTTTTGGATCACAGGTTCTCGGGCTGGCGGGCTGAAAATTGGGCCTCTGTTGTTCCGTGCTTTACAAATAGCACTGAGAGTTCCGTGATATACAAATTGACAAGTAGACTATAGAAATTTATCAAAAATAAATAATGTCTGTTACATATCTCTGGAAATTACATCAACATTTAAAAGCATACAATAGAATAGTAATGACGTCTGTTACATAGGTTCGTGGAGAAAAACACAAAAAAATTATCATTCCCGAATTAGTTTTCTTGAAGGAAAAGGCTCGTGGACACAAGAAAAAATGAAATTTATCAAAGTATAGGTTCCTGGACACCCAAAAATTTGCATACAATAGAATAGTAAGAACGTCGTGCACAATAAAAAAATTAGCATACAATAGGACACAAGAAATGTAGCAGAACCGAGTTAGTTTTCTTTGGAACAAAGCATTCTCGAATGAGTTTTCTTTGGAAGTTATCAAAAATTAATAATGTCTGTTACATCTTTCTGGAAATGTAAATGTGTTTGTCATATAGACTGGGATTGGGTCTCCTGCGGACCATGAAAGTAAATAAGTACAAGAAGTAGGAATGTCGAAAGAAGAAGTGCGCGATGGTAGAGAGGAAGACCTGATAAGAAGAAATTGGAAGTTATGAGTGTTTGGTTACAGTTTTCTATTTAAAGAGGTCATACGTGGATTGATAAAGAAAACAAGATGACAATATAGAATTAAACTAGATTGATAAAGAAAACAAGATGCCAGTATAGACTTACTATGAAGCCGATGTGTTTTTGTTGCTGTCGTCGATGGTTAGTGTGTTGTCGACCAGTTGTTGCCCTTCCTGGACGAGGCTTTCCATTATCTGTTGGAACCATTCTTCGATGTATCTTTTCATGGGGGCCATGTTGATTTCATCCCAGATTTATATGTGGTAAAGGTCGTTTTCTAATTTCCTTAGATCCATTGAAATACTATACAGACTCTATTCTATTTCTTCATTCTGTGCTGCATAGTCTAGTACCCAGCGCTCGTGCTCATCTAGATGATGTTCAAGTATGTCGTAAAACTTTTCAAAAGACAACCCCTTTAAAATATCAACTTGTTCATGGAAGGCCTCTTTGGTCATTGAGAAGGATTTGAGAATTAAGTTTGGGTCTTGAACCTTGTTGGTACTTTCGGCTAAGTCTATTTGGATCAGGCTTGTGAATAAATCTTCCTTTTCTGATATGGCTTGTTTACATGATTTGACAATGAGCTCCAGGTTGTTAACTTTCTTTTTCTAGCATGATTTTACTTTTTTGGCCCGCTTTGGGTAGGGGAGTTTCTCTTGTCTTCTTTTCAGTTTCAATGTGTTGACGACATAGTTGGCAAAATGGGTCAGCACCTCTTCACAGAAACGCTGATCATTTTTTAAATTCGCCTCCAAATGTTCTAGGAGGTCATTTTCCTTCTTTCTGAAGGAAACTAAATTTGCGATGTTTCCCAGGCTTCAGTAACTAGCTGCATTCTTTTGTTGATGTTATTCTCTATAAGGGATCTAGAGCATGCAAGGAGGGTAGAGGATACTTTCATCTTGGCTACAGTGGTAGCATGCACGATTTTTTCTAAAGGAATGGCAAATTATGGAGTTGCAATGAAAGCTCTCTCAAATTTGTTGAGGCGGTCTTTCAGTCTGTCATTTTCCATCTCAATTTCTCCAATGCAATCCTTTAGAATTTCACCAGTTACTTGGTGAAATGAGGAAATTTGGGACGACTCCATTTTCCTAAAGTTAATCTCTGTGCGAGATTTTCCTTTCTTGTTTGTTACATCTGTCTTTTCAATGACCATACTTTTAGATTGGTTGTAAAAAAAATTCTCTGGAATACGAAGGATTCATCTTCGTAAAAAATTTTGGTCTCAGATATTTGCATCGCGGACGACCCAAATTTTTGCATGTGATCAGTTTCAAATTCAAGTTGCAGCTGTTCACTTTCAATTTCGGGTTCCTCTTCCTACCCTGCATTGTTTTTTCTCTTCTTCGTCACTAGAAATTTGTGAAAAGTATCAATTTTTTTGCGCGGAGGGTTCTTGTCTCCTCCTCCGTTGGAAGTTTTCTGGGTTGCTTTCTTACTGGGGTGGGCCATCGAAGAAATGCTCCATGATGTCGTGTTCTTGGGAGTGCTGGCGGGGGACTGGGTACTCTTCTCACCAGATACTTTTCCATGTTGTCTGTACAATTCAGTCGCGCTTTCCAATGTCTGCATCACAATCGGTAGAAGCAGGATTGTTGTCGACACTGTGCTTGTCTTAGGTTAGGTGTCTATGGATAAAAGAGATGTTAAATCCAACTTCCAGTAAATGTTCTCGAAAAATCCCATTAGGTTCGAACCCTTTTAGTATTTCAACATAATTTAGGTTCAATTTCTTGAAATGGGCGACAAAGTCGTTAATCTTTTTGATGTTTCTACAGACGAAGTCTCCGACTTTCCAGGGTAGAGGAATGAACTATTTTTTTCTCTTGTCATGGAAAAAGTGCAACCAGTGGTTGTATTGCCTTGCTATTTCTGCAACAAACATCTTGTCTGTGATGTGGCATGGAAGGAAAGGAATATTTTCCTTAGATCCAAAGACCATGAGGACACTGTGATTTTCCTTTTCTTCAAGTGTGCCCTTCCTGTTCAAAAACTTGGTTGCCTGGATAGACATCCGTGGAGCATCATTGCCTAACAATAAATCTTTGAAAACTGAGACAAATCCATTAAAAACTTCATAAAAACAATGGGAGGCCTTGTGCCTCCACAGGGCCTCGTACTAGAATGTTACTGGGTCGAATCCACATTTTATTTTATTGGAAAGAGAAAGTTTTGGAAACATGCAACAATGCACTATTGTGAAAATCAAGTAGGATGACATATAAAATTTATTTGATTCTTTGAATCGTGACAACTGGGAACATAGCTCAATGGAAATTATCTTCCCCTAATCGAAAATGTATTGTTCCTTGACTGTGAAATAAAAAATATAAATAATTATATGGGAAATGGTTGCCATGGATGCCTGTCCCATTATTCTTGTAAATAGCCAAGCAATTTCCTGGAATGGATTTCTAAAGGAACTTGCCTGCAACTTTGTGATATCTTCAGGAACTATTGTCAGGTCTTCGAGGAAATTGGTTAAGATGTCCAACCTATTATCATTTTTTTCTAGAAACTGCTTGCAGTCTTGTCCTCTGAACGTCAATGTTGGCTCTGACAATTTTAACATTTTGTGGAAGACCTGAGGTGACAAAGAAATAGGAGAATGGTTGTGCAGTGGAATAATTATTTGGCCTGGAATATATCTTTCGGCGCACCAAGAGACCACCTCCTTACAGTCAAAAACCTCAACGATGCAGCCTACACGAGTGATTCCAGATGTCCAAATCACTTCGTTCTGGGTGGAATGGGATGAATAGTAAAAGTATGGCTTGGAACACTGGAAGTTCTGGTCTTGATGTCCGAACATATTTACTGTATCTCCACAAAAATGCTGTTGACCTGCTGCCATAACTCTACAAGAACGTATGTTTATCCCAGACGATGAATGAAATGAAAATTTGGAAGGGATAATATCACCCTGTGAAAATCTTGGTCCAAAGCATGTGAATGGGAGATGTCCTCGAGACTTTCATTCATTAATGACAATTTGGAGGGTTGTTGCATGATGTGTTGTTAACATTAAACACTAGTAATTGCATACATAGAAATGCGAACATGGCGGATATTGCAATCACTGATTAAGCATTGTAGATTTCTTGAGCGGGCCAACATGACGACGCGTTTTCGAAATGAACAATCAGAAGTGACAAAATAACTCTCCGGACATCTTGGTTCAATGCATAATAATGAGATATATCCTCGATCATTTCACCCATTAATGAAAATGTTGACGGTTCCTGGATGGTCAACTATTAGCATGAAAGGTTTCTAATTTCATAGTAAGAAAGTACGGAGGTCGCGGGCACGAGAAAAAACAACTTCAAAATAGGGTTACAAGGTACAACCGTTGAAGGTGAGGGCGTGAGGGTCAAATTGTATGCCTCAGAACCTCTTTGAGTGCAATACGCGTAACAATGAAGAGGGTATGGTAGGACAACCCAGTGCTAGAATTGTAGATCACAAAAGTTTTGAGTGCAACATGTACACGACGCAACAAGAAGAAGAGTTCGAAACCACCAACTCGACAACCGTGGCCATAAAATTGGCTAAGTATGGAAAGCAACAATGGTTAGTCGGATTCATCGTTTGATTATATAGATAAAGATAAATATATGTCAACCCGCCAACTCTGGAAGCCGCCATTTGAATGCATAATCTGTAACATGGAAGAGGGGACGAAGTCAGAACCCGGTAGTCAATTTCTATATTGTGAAGGGCTGGATGCGAACTGTTTCATATCAGTGTGTGTAGTTGTCACTTGTAAGAGTCACTAGTAAGAGCATAACCAATGTATATTAGGAAGGAAATTTGTGAACCGTGGTAGAGTGTAGCTTACAAGTTTGAGGAGTCTGTGGTAGAATTGTAGATCATAGAAGTTTTGAGTGCAAGATGTACTCATAGAACAAGAAGAAGCAGAGTTCAAAATTGCTAACCTGACAACCACGGCTATAAAATTGGCTAAGTATGGAAAACAATAGCGGTCGATTGGATTTGTTGTGTGATTATATATATGGAGATAAAGATGTCATCCCACCAACGCTGGAACTCGAGATCATAGAAAGGTGACTAAGTATATAACCAAATAGCCATAATACACAGGAAAAATAAAAGGAAAAAATGACTATGGAGTCTGCGGTGGAATTGTAAATCATAGAAATTTTGAGTACAAGATGTGAACCCGGTAGTCAATTTGTATATTGCAGAGGGTCAAATGCCAAATGTTTCATACCATTATGTTCAATTGTCACTAGTAAGAGCACAACCAATCTATATTAGGAACGAGAGGAAGTTAGTGAGGATGGAAGGTAGTGACAGATACTTTGAAACATTTGTGAACCATGGTACAACGAAGCTTGGTGCCAACCCGAAACAGTATCCAAGAGTTGGAAATTTTGTGAACCTGGAAACAGGAGGATCCAAAACATGCTGACAAGGTGTGTGCAGAAGACGTGAGGCCTCGACGTTCAAATTGTATTGCTACAAACATTTTAATGCATAATTTGTAACACAGAAGAGTGGACGATGTCAGAATCCGCTAGTCAATTTGTATATTGCGGAGGGTGTGATGCCAACTATTTCGTACCTCTGTGTCTAGTTGTCACTACTAAGAGCTAATTTAGTATTAATTTTTTTTTTACATACCGTTAGATACTTCATAGGGATTAGCATCCATAAACAATGGCAATCTCCACCCTGCCAGCCCTGCATTCCGTGTGTCAATTTATATATCGCGGAACTGGGAGCGTTGTTTGGAGGACACAAAACAATAGAAGTGCAATGTTGAGTCAACTAGTCCGCAGGTCCGCTTGTAAATTTGTATATCGCAGAATTTTTGGTGCTATTTGTAGGGCACAGAACAATGGAGGTCCAATTTTGAGCCCATCTGCCTGAGAACCCGTGATCCAAAATGTCGCTAGGTATGGAATTCCCAATTTGTACATGTTATATAAAATATCATGTCCATACTTGTCTACATTGGAATTGTAGTTCACAAATTTTTTGAGTACAAGATGTAGACGACGCAACAAGAAGAGGCAGAGTTCGAAACCACCAACCCGACAACCATGCCCATAAAATTGGCTGACTATGGAAAGCAACAGTGGTCGGTCGGATTCGTCGTGTGATTATATATATGGAGATAAAGATATGTCAACCCGCCAATGTTGGAACCCACGATCATAGAAAAGTGACTAAGTATATAACCACAAAGCGATAATACAAGGGAAGAAGAAAAAGGAAAAAGGACCAAGGAGTCCACGGTCAAATTGTAAATCATGAAATTTTTGAGTGTAATATGTATATCATAGAACAAGAAGCAACGGAATTCGAATGCGCCAACCCAAAACAATGACTAAGAATTGGAGATTTCGTGAACCCATGAACAGGAGGATCCAAAATAGGGTCAGAAGGTCTACCTAGAAGATGCGAGGTCTCAACGGTCAAATTGTATCATTCGAAACATTTGAATACATAATCTGTAACATGGAAGAGGGGATGATGTCGAAACTCGGTAGTCAATTTCTATATTACGGAGGCCTGGATGCCAACTATTTTGTATCACTGTGTGCAGTTGTCACTAGTAAGACCCACTAGTAAGAGCATAACTAATGTATATTAGGAAGGACAAGAAGTTAGTGGGGATGGACAACAACAGATACTCTGAAACATTTGTGAACCATGGTAGAGTGAAGCTTGTGAGTTTGAGGAGTTTGTGGTAGAATTGTAGTTCACGAAAGTTTTGAGTGCAAGATGTACATCACAAAGCAAGAAGCAGAGTTTGAAACTGCCAACCGCAGCCTTAAAATTGGCTAAGTATGGAAAGAAACAACGGTCGGTCGGATTTGTCATTTGATTATATAGATGGAGATAAAGAAATTTCAGCCCACCAATGCTGGAACCCGCGAGCATAGAAAGGGGACTAAGAATATAACCAGAGAGCCATAATACATGGGAAGGAGAAAAGGGAAAAAGGACCAAGGAGTCCATGGTGGAATTGTAGATCATAAAAATGTTGAGTACAAGATGTGAACCCGATAGTGAATTTGTATATTGCGAAGGGCTGGATGCCAACTGTTTCATACCATAGTGTTCATTTATCACTAGTAAAAACAAAACCAATCTATATTAGGAACAAGAGGAAGTTAGTGAGGATGGAAGGCAACCACAAATACTTTGAAATATTTGAATGCATAATTTGTAACACGAAACAATATCCAAGAGTTGGAAATTTCGTGAACCCGACAATAGGAGGATCCAAAACATGCTGACAAGGTCTCTGCAAAAAATGCGAGTCCGCGACGTTCAAATTGTATCACTCCGAACTTTTGAATTCATAATCTGTAACACAGAAGAGCGGACGATGTCAGAACCTGATAGTCAATTTGTATATTGCGGAGGGTATGATGCCAACTGTTTCGCACCTCTGTGTCTAGTTTTCACTACTAAGAGCTAATTTAGTATTAAAAATAATTTTTTAGATACTTTTAGATACTTGATAGGAATTACCATCCATAAGCAATGGAAATCTCCACCCTGCCAGCCCTGGACTCCGTCTGTCAATTTGTATATTGCGAAACTAGGAGTGCTGTTTGGAGGGCACAAAACAATAGAAGTGCAATGTTGAGTCAACCAATCCGCAGGTCTGCTTGTCAATTTGTATATCGCGAAATTCTGACTACTATTTGTAGGGCACAAAACAATGGAGGCCCGATTTTGAGCCCGCCTACCCGAGAACCCACAATCCAAAATGCGGCTAGGTATGGAATGCGCTATCCATACATGCTCTATAAAATATCATATCCATACTTTATAGTGCCATAATACATGGGAAGAAAAAAATGAAAAAAGCACGGAGCCGTTCGCAGTGGAATTTTAGATCACGAAAATTTTGAGTGGAAGATGTATATCACGAAACAAAAAGCAATAGAGTTCAATTGCGCCAACTTGGCAACCACAGGCATAAAATTCACTAAGTATGAAAAGGAACGGCGGGTGGTCCAATTCACCATGCGAGGATATAGATGGAGATGAAGATATCTCAACCCGCCAACATTGGAAACCATGATCATAGAAACACAACTAAGTATATAAATATAAAGCGATAATAGACGGGAAGAAGAGAAGGGAAAAATGACTAAGTATCTCACAGAAGAACATCTAGTGTTTGATTATTAATGAAAATGCTTTCGAACCCCTGTTGAGCTCTCACCAGTTAAGGCATAAATTGCAGATCACGGAAGTATCTTTCGTGCAACCGTGTCCAGTTGTCACTAGTAAGAGTATTGTTCATGTATATCAGGAAGGAAACCATGACCCATGAGCAGGAGGATCCAAAATAGGGTCACAAGGTCTCCCCAGAAGAGGCGAGGTCCCGATAGTCAAATTGTATCGTTCGGAACATTTGAATGCATAATCTGTAACACAGCAGAGGGGACGATGTTAGAACCTGGTAGTCAATTTATATATTGTGGAGGGCTGGATGTGAACTGTTTCATATCAGTGTGTGCAATTGTCACTAGTAAGACTCACTAGTAAGAGCATAACCAATGTATATTAGGAAGGACAAGAAGTTAGTGGGAATGGAAAATAGGGAGAGATACTCTAAAACATTTGTGAACCATGGTAGAGTGAAGCTTGCGAGTTCAAGGAATCCACGGTAGAATTGTAGATCACAGAAGTTTTGAGTGCAATATGTACATCATAGAACAAGAAGAAGCAAAGTTTGAAACCGCCAACTAGGCAACCATGCCCTTAAAATTGGCAAAGTATGGAAAGCAACAACGGTTGGTCAGATTCGTCATGTGGTTAATCTATATCGCTCCGAACATTTGAATGCATAATTTGTAACATAGAAGAGCAGACGATGTCAAAATCCAATAAAAGTGCAATATTGAGTTAGCCAGTCTGTAGGTTCGCTTGTCGATTTGTACATCATGGAATTCTGAGTGCTATTTGTAGTGCACAGAACAATGGAGGCCCAATTTTGACCCCGCCCGCCCGAGAACCTGCAATCCAAAATGTGGCTAGGTATGGGTGCGCAATACATACATGCTCTATAAAATATCATGTCCATACTTTATAGTCCCACAATACAGGGGAAGAAAAAAAGGGAAAAGGGATGGAGGAGTCTGCAGTGGAATTGTAGATCACGAAAATTTTGAGTGGAACATGCATATCACGAAACAAAAAGTAGCAGAGTTCAATTGCGCCAACTCGGAAACCGCGGGCATAAAACTCAATAAGTATGAAAAGGAACAGTGGGTGGTGCAATTTGCCATGCGAGGATAGAGATGGATATGAAGATATGTCAACCCACAAACGTTGGAACCTGTGATCATAGAAACACAACTAAGTATATAACTAGAAAGGGATAATACATGGGAAGAAGACAAGGGAAAAATGAATAAGTATGTCGAAGAAGAACATATAGTGTTTGATTATTAATGAAAATGCTTTCGAACCCCTGTTGAGTTCTCACCAGTGAAGGCATAAATTGCAGATCACATAAGTATCTTTCGTGCCATTGTGTCTAGATGTCACTAGTAGGAGCATTGTTGATGTATATCAGGAAGGACAC
>SNQJ01S0070244.1:0-23517 GCA_010110895.2 Picea sitchensis | reverse complement strand
GCGCAAAAAGGAACAACAATTGTTAGGTTTTTAACCATATGAATAGGTAATTTTTAGAAACGTGGAAATGTGTTTTGCTTGAATCCAAGGTTGATTAGTCATCAACTAAATTCATTTATGAGTTGGTTTATTTCAAAATTAAGTAGTGGATGGTCTGTTAATGATATGAATTTTATTATAGTTGCCCAGTTGTTGTTGTTGAATCATGACACATTCATTTTCTCTGTGAAAGATAGGGTTTGGGTGATGAGATGAAGCAGGAGTTTGGAACAAAAAAGAGTGTTAATTGAGTTCATTACAGTTATCCTCCCTAGTTCTGATTTTCTTGAATGACTGTAAAAAATAATAAAAAAACTAAATAAAATCTATGGAAAAAATTATATACAGTATGTGCAGTGTCAACATAATTCAACATTTATGGAGTTGGGGTGGTTGGATTACCTTCCCAGCCAGCCAAAATTTGAATGGTAGGGTCCTTACTTACTTCTTGGTAGAAAGATTCTTTTAAGGGCGGCTGATAATAGAGTCGTAGCCGGTGTCCATTGACCCGAAATGGAGATCCGGACCCGTCGATGGTGCTTAACGTGATTGTGCCATTATCATGGAATTCATTGATTTCATATGGTCCTAGCCACCATGTTTGTAATTTTCCTGGAAAATCCTGAAATCTGGAATCATAGAGGAGTGCCCAATCGCCTTTTTTAAATGATTTTTTCTTGATATGCTTGTCGTGCCAAGTCGTTCTCTATTGTTGAATAATGGTTGTGCACTCTATAATAGACAGGTGTGCTTCATCCAATTCATTGAGTTATTGAAGGCGTTGTTTATGTTCTTTTGTAAGATCCAGTCTGATTTCTTGGGCCATCCTTAGAGCCTTGATTTCAAAATCGATTGGGAATATGGATTCTTTTCCATAGAATAAATGATAAGGAGAGTATCCAGTGGTATTACGCTATGTTGTGAGGTAAGCCCATAAGGCATTTGGGAGCTTAGAGGCCCAATTATGTCTGTTTGTTGAGACAGTCTTTGTCACGATTGCCTCCAGGACTTTATTGGTGCTTTCTACTTTCCCATTTGCTTACGGATGGTACAAAGAAGTAATTATGTGTTTAATATGATAATTATCCAGGGTGGTGGTGATTCTATGAGCTATAAATTGTGACCCCCCATTAGTAATTACCTCTCTTGGTAGTCCATAGCGTACAAATAATTTGAAAAGAAATTTGATGACTACTTCTTCTATTGCATTTGGTAAGGCTTCTACCTATACCCATTTAGTCATGTAGTCCATTGCAACTAGAATATAGGCCTTCTTATTTGACCTTGGATTGAAGGGGCCAACGAAGTCAAGTGCCCATCTCTCAAATGGTTCTGCAACTACTTGTGCTTTCAAACGCATTTCATCAGCCTGACCTGGTTTTCCCATCCGTTGACAACTATCACAGGTCTAGACATATTTCTTCGCGTCTCTAAATATTGAGGGCCAATAATAGCCCATCTACAAAATTGTGTGTCTAGTCCTACGATTTGAAAATATCCCACCACAGGGCTCATCATGTCCAGCTTTTAGTATGTTGTAGATTTCGTCATCTCGTACGCATCTGCGGATTTGGAGATCAACTCTTGTATGGAAGAGGTATCCGCTGATCTAGGCGAATCGTGCGCTATGTTGGACGATCAATTTTCTTTCCCTTGATGAAAGATGTGTTGATAATCTTCCCGCTGCCAGATAATTTGCCACATCAACGTACCAAGGTGGCTTTGCAGTAACGACAAATAGATGCTCGTCTGAAAATTAATCTTCGATTGTTAAGGAGTTGTCTATTTTGGATACACAGGATAGGAAATCTGAGACAAGACTTTCTCTCTCAGGTCGATATTTGATGGTGATATCAAATTCCTGCAATAATAATAACCATCGAGTGACCCGTCCATTAGTAATCGGTTTATTAGCTAGATATCTTATAGTAGAATGATCAGTATACAGAATAACAGGATAGCCTGTTATATAATGATGAAATTTATTGATGGCATGTATAATAGCTAAAAACTCTTTCTCTGTTACTGTATAATTAAGTTCGGTTGGAGTAAGATTCTTGCTAATAAAATAAATGGTGTAGGGTTTCTTGTCTTCTTCCTGTCTGAGGACAATGCCTATGGTAATATCTGATGCAACAGTGGAGATGTGAAATGGTATTTTCCAATTTGGTCCCCTCAACACAGGTGATGTCGAGATCAACTTATTGAGTCCTGCAAATGCCACATCACACTTGTCATACCATTGAAACTCTACATTACTAGACAAAGCATGTAAAGGTGTAGTGGTTCTTGCAAAAAAATTCATAAATCTACGACAGTATCCTGAAGAGCCAAGGAAACTACGTACCTCAGTTTGTGTGTGTGGTGTAGGTAGATTAAGGATTACCTCTATTTTTGTTGGATCTACTCTAATTCCATTTGCAGAGATATAATTCCCTATAACCACACCTACTGTCATCATCATGTGACATTTTTCATGGATTAAACATAACCTGGTTGCAATGCATCATTCTAGTACTTTCTCTAGATTATTCAGTTCTTGAACGAAGTCGTCGCCATAAGGAGTGAAATCATCCATATAGACTTCAACTCCTTCGCTGATCAGATTGATGAATATGCTCAGAATGGCCCTTTGAAAAGTGGTTGGAGTGTTACAAAGTCCAAAGGGTAATACTTTGTATGCAAAAGTGCCCCAGGGGCATGTGAATGTAGTTTTATCTTGATCTTCTGGGGCAATCTGAATCTAATTGTACCCACTAAAATTGTCTAGTAAAGAAAAGAATTTATTTCCTGCCAAAGTATCCAAGACTTGATCAATGAAAGGTAAAGGGAAGTGGTCTTTTTGAGTGGCATTGTTAAGTTCCCTGTAATCAACACAAATTTTCCATTTCCCATTTTTCTTTGGGACGATGACTAATGGGGAAACCCACCGACTATCTGAGAAGGGGTATATAAAATATATGTCCAACAACTTTTGTAATTCTTCTTTAACGATATCCCTGAGGTGAGAATTCAATCTTCTCTGTGGTTGTTGAATAGGTCGGGCATCTTTTTCAACATAAATGTGGTGTGTGCAGAGTTGCGGATCAATACCTTTCATATCAGAATATTCCCATGCAAAGATTTTTTGGTATTTGGAGAGGACTTGAATTAGATTTTGTTGTTGTTGTTCATCTAAATTGGAATTGATGTTTAGATACCTCCCTGGTGCAATCTCGACGGGTTTGGTGTTATGAAAGACTATAGTTGGAATTTGTTGTTACATTAAATATTCCAGCAAGTCTCCCCGTGCTTCACAGTCTAGAAAAACTTGGAGCATCTGGCCGGTCGGGTTGCTCATGGTGGCTAGACTATTGATAAACCCACTGATTATGTCATCCTCTATCTAGTTTTTAAGTCCGAGGGATTCTTCCTGCGTAAGAGGGGCTCGTAAATCCTTCTCTGGGTATCGCGGTGGTGGCAGTTGTGGATATACAAAAGTTGGTCTTGGCTTAGCAGGAGGATATAAAATGAGATTCTTTTTTATACCCCCTCTAGTGATTGTCATATTACCCACTCAACATCCTATGTATGTGTCTGCCATTGCAAGCCATGGCTTTCCCAGTATCAATGGATGCCCTTCAAGTCCACTTCTTGGGTTGATGATGAGGAAGTCCACCGGATATTCCCAAGAGTCGACGGAGATGGCTATATCATGTAATGCGCCAAATGGTCAAACTATGGATCGATCTTCCAACTGCAAAATTATTGTGGTGGGTTCGAAGGAGTCAAAACCCAAGGTATTGCAGGTTTCCATAGTCATGATGTTGATGGTTACTCCCAAATCAACTAGTGTATTTGGAAAAGACTAGCCCTGGATCTGAACTATCACTATGGGATTCCCCGGATCTGCATATTTGACCGGTTCTTGTCTACCTAAAATTAGATCAGACAAGGCTCCTACCACGCGAACTATTGATGATGGATCTTTAATTTTTCTGACGGGATTTCTCCCACATAGCTCCTTGATCTTTTTTGCATAAATTGGGATGTCTTGGAGATCTTGCAGGAGTGGAATCTTGATATATAAATTATTTAGTTCCCCTACAATGTCGAAGTTGGGATATACGACTGGTTTTTCTATCATCAATCTTTCAGGGAACGAAGGGGAGGGTGTTGCATCCTTATCAGGATCTTGTAATTCAATTATGTTTCCCCCCTACTCGATTTCTTCTATTATTACCATAGTCAAAGGTGTTATTGTTGGTTGTTTTTCATTCTCCTGCTCTTGAAAGACGTTATTTTCTTCAGGAGATATTATTCGTCTCGATCTTAACCATAGTTCACTGCACCCTATCGAGCTGGTCTCTCCTACCCCATTCTCCATAATCTGGATGAGTTGATCCGGTCTGTTATTTGGATTTGGGTGAGGTTGGGCTGGTAGTTGAGGGTGCAATTGTGATTGCGTATTTTGGGGCAATTGGAGTGGTTCTTATAACGTAGGCTGATTTTGAGAGGCCATCCCCATGGGTTGGTTGTTTATCCCCATGGGGCGCTACCAATTCTGATTCCAATTTGGGTTTTGGGTAGTCATGTTGGGCTACTGTGAAGGGTAGATGTTGTTATTTGAGTTTTTCCAGGATGAGGTGGGATATTGTGAGTTAGACCAAGTGGAAATTGCAGTTGGATGATTCTACCAGGCAGGATTTCCAGCAGGCTAGTTTTGCCAAGTGGGATTTGCAGGTGGGTATTGTTAGGGCTGCCGGTTCTGATTAGTAAACGGTTGACCCTTCCATGTGCTACCTGGAGCTTGCTACTGATTATATTGTCTAGAGAAGAAAGAGGTAGGGTCTTGTAGTGTATTTGGAGGCCGATTCTACCATTGACGACGTTGAGCCATCAAATATAACGACTATGTTTCTTCTTCTACTTATCTAAAGACAACTTTTAGTCCATGAAGTGATGGGCATTGTTCTGTGTCGTGATATTTGGCGCAGTGTTGAGATTGAGGCCTGTGCCAAGACCGTCTACAAGAGAGGAGGAGGTAGATAATCCCTCAGAGTACTCAATGGCCAGTGGTCTTCAACTATAGGTCCAAGCAGCCAAGGACACCACCCCTTCTCGTGCTAAACTAGCACAGTGGCCAGCAATGTAGCTAATCAGAGTGATTAGGGGCTGAAATGATCAACTGGAGTAGAGGCTCCATTAGGTTGAGAGGAGTACATAGTTCGCAACGGAGGAAACACTACTTGATCAAGCACGCAATATGTAGGAATAATTCACCAAGATTCAGGAGGAACAAAAACTGGAAATAGTCCAGGAGAGGCTTGTTGAAGCCTAGACAGAAATAAGGAAGGTCTCACCTCAACTGCCAGAGTCCAGTGATGGAGGAGAACTGATCCAAGTGGATATCGGTGGCCACCCACCTTTTCTAACTGGCTCAAAACATTTTTCTGCCAATTTTGGCAATTTACTATTTTTAGCAGGTTTTAACTTATGGGGCCATTTTGAGGGCCTAAATGAAGGTTTTTCGAGATAGAGGTTCTCAATGATATCCAAAGGAATGATTGAGCCCCCAAAATGAATCTCCTTGACAATATATTTCAAACGAGCTATCACACACCTAAAATGGAGATCGTATGCAAAAGTTGCGACCCTGGGAAGTTGATGTACTCACTTCCCCAAATGGGGCCCACGTGACTTTTTGCGCTTCATCTCCTAGGGTTAGGTTTTTGGATGTATAGGACTTTTTGAATTACCGTTTATTGTAAAAAATTCCGTCATAGCCTCATTGTAATCATCTTCTTGTGAATGTGAGTAGCCGTCACATCTCTTCTCAGAGATAAGCTGCCACCATTCTAGCGAGTCTTTCACTGTGTATTTTTACAGTCTCTGTACATTTCTTTCATTAATAGAAATTGTGTATTACTGTATCTCTGTGTTTATGGTTGCATCTCTGATACATTTATGTTATCTTATTGAATATCTGCGATATCTCTGTGCATTTCTTTATTGTATCTCCACTCGCATTTCATGCCAAAAATAATCTGGATCAAGAACCTGAGCACCAGATTGACTTACTCCAAGGTTCATGGTCACAGTTGGCCATTCGTGTAGAGCATCTAGAAGTGCATTTGGAGGAAAGTTAGCAAGAAGCAGAGCAGCAACTTCGTAAGTTGCAAGAACAGAGGGAGAAGGTAGTTTTGGAAGGAAACAATGCTCGAGCAGCACTACATAAGCACACGGTTGAGTGCACAAAGATATTCTGAGAAGTTAGCGACTATATGGGAATCATCACTAGGCACAACCAAACTCTAGAGAATGTGCGCATGAGAATACATTTGTTAAATGAGGAAGCTGCGGTCACTATGGATCTGCTCGAGCAACAAGAGAAATTCGACCAAATCTGGCAAGTGGATAATGAGTTGAACGCTCTATTCGAGGCACAATTTGTAGCCAAGAAGGAGCTACACAACATTTGACCTATCATTCCGATAGTATACATGCAAATGCATCAAGTGGATGCTACCGTAGACTCTGAATTGAACTCTTTGGTCGCATCCAAGCCCAAGGGATGTATCACAGATGCAACCCAATAGTTCATAGTCGAGGCCTCACTCCTTGCCAGGAAATGGCAGGATAAAATTGGGAGTTGGGATCTTCGTTTGAAGAGGCAGAGAAAGAGAAAGTGAAAGCAGAAGAGTAAGGTAAAGTGAAGAAGGAGGATAAGGGAAAGCAACAGTTACTCCTAGAAGCTGCGAAAGAGCCAAATAATTGACTCGGGCGCGAGTCAAGGTGTATGGTCGGAGCCTGTTGGGCCTTTAGTTTTTGGATTTTAAGTTGTGCAAGAAGGACTACAGTACTAGTTTTGGCTTAGCATGAGTTCCACAAGCTACGGAAGAAGTTGGACAATGGAGCAAAGAAAACTAACAGAAATCAGTTGCGGAAAAAGGACAACCCAATGCCAACAAGGCAAAATTAGTTACAACAAAACAAGAAAGCATGTAATCCCAAAGCCAGAAGATCCCAATCATCTTATATATATGAGATGTATATGATTGTAAAAGGGTTCTCTCTCAGTTATCATTTCTTGTTCTTGATGGGTTGGGTTGGTTAGTGTGAATAGGTTGAGTTTTGTTGTTGTTAAGCAAAAGTTGTACATGTAATATATATACGGTTTTGGTTAGATAGATCTCTGTGACATGAGTCCGGAGTCAGAAGTCTGTAAAAAAGTACCAAGATGTATCTCTGATATTGTATTTGATAAGTTCTGAAGATAATAGATGAAGAAGGACCCGAAATTTTGAAATATAATGTGTCATACCGTGTTTATGCTTTTGCATTGTATCTTTATAGTACTTCTTTATGCTTGATAAGATCAATATGATGTCTTTGTGTATAAATTATTTTTGCAACTTAAGTATATTCAGTTCTTGTCTGCATGAGTTTAGATCTGATTTGTAATTGGTCTATCTTGCACAAGATCATGGTGAATCTTGAAGGTTATGGGAACCCACCCAAGTATTCTCCTTTCCCTTCCCTATCCTTCAGTCTTGGTTGCACTTCAGGTGAGACTTCTTCTCTTCAGAGGGGATGGAAATATCATCACTCTAGACTACATGGTAACTTTTGTTGGTAACCTGAGAAGGACCCTGGTCTGATCAATTCTGCACCAACATCAGGCCTTTGCAATCTTCCAATTCTTATGGAGTAAATTTCTCCGAAGTGCGTATACTGTATTCACTAATAGATCAGGCGGTCAATATTTACTCTTTCATTAAATGGACGATCTTGGCTTGTCCAGAGGCTTCATACAAATCAACGGTCGAGAGCCCTCCTAAAGTAGATCAAAGTTTAGCGTTACTTCATAATTCACACTTACTCTATCCTTCCACTATTCTTGATCAAACGATCCAAAAATATTCCTAAGGATCTTAGATCAATGACCAGTGTTAACTTCGACCTTCGACACTTCGAGTATTTTAGTTGGTATAAGAAGTTAAATATCCCCAAAGGATGTAGTCCTAGAGTGACATGGTTGTTAACGTCACTATTGACGTGGCACTGGATGAGTGGCCACCACATGTCACCTTTATTCGTGACTTTCATATACCTAATGTGCCAACTATACCTTGACACTTGTCACCAGTTGATTGGGCCACGTGTTATATTTGTCTTCTGCCACATGTGTTACTTTGTGGCTTCGGTACTTCGTGGCTTCAGGAGGTTTGGAACTTTTTATACCATCCTTCGATTATTGTTGAATTTCCAAATAGATATACCACCGCAGATTTTCACCTATCTTGATCCTATGACATTTTTTTATTTCGGAACTCCGGGTTTCGTGAGTTCATGGTTTATTTGAGTTGTTTATTATTGGAGTAGGTCAAGGCTAGAGTTGACCACCTTCTTCCTTAATGAATTCACTCTATATCAATGGTTGACAAGCTTTTCTGATCAAACAATTAATGGGAGTTCATGACTCTGGGGCTTCTGCCTTCGGGTAAACTTACCTGTTTTAGACTCATTTTCACCGGACTGGTCAACGTCGGAGTTGACCGTATTATTTCCTTTGGTGTGATCTAACGGTTCCAATATTATCACTCTAGATCAACGAATGACGACAGTTCGTGACTTCAAGGTTTCGGCCTTCAAGTAAACTTACCTGTTCTAGGCTCCTTTTCTCTGGAGTGGTCAACGTCGGAGTTGACCACCTGATCCAACGACTCGTGTTGTTCCCGAGGATATCTTAAATCAACAATCTGCCTGAGTTCTTTTAATCCGAGATATTTTGTCTTATCCTATCCTTCCACTAAACTCGATTAGATGGTTGAGAATTCACCCAAAGACCCTCCTTGATCTAATGACTAGCGAGATTTCGTGACTTCATGATCCTGCCTTGTCTCCAATGTTCACCGAAGTGGCGCAATGGAAAAGTGTCAAATTTATTTATCTTCTACTTGATCCAACACTCAGTAATTCTACTGCTCCAGATCTGATGGTTGAGATTTAATTCTTCCTAACCTCTAACTCTCCCTCGATCTGACGGTCCTGAATTTTCCTGAAAACTACATCAGCAAACAAGATTCCTCCTCTATCCAATGGTTGTGATTACTCCCAAAATTCAAAGGAGAACAGTCATGATTACTCCACAATCCTTTCCATGGATTTCCTTAATTGCAAAACTTTGTTTTCGCTTCACTCAATCATGCCTTCTCTTCTGAGATTTTTCTGCATTGATCCATCTTAGAGATTATCTAGTAATATGAGGGACTCCTTTGTTCTTCGCTCTATGTATTCTGCGGAACCTACTATGTTATCTCTCCTGAGATTTAGTATCTCACAGACATATTGATCTTATTGATAATGACAATACCATAATACCCTATCCAAAATTGATCATTTTTTCCCTCTTTGACATCAATGCCAACACCATGAAAATATGTCAAATATTCTCCCCCTTTAGCATTGATGGCAACACAGTAAAACCCCTTTTTCAATCTTTAACTAGATTTTACTGATTATTCTCCCCCTTTGAAAGAAATGACAAAAAGGGATGTTTCCTTCCTCCCTTTAGGGTGACACTCCCCCTGAGGTGATTCTCCCCCTGTCTATGAATCTCTCCCCCTGGAATCATGTTTCTACGCCCAATCATGGAAAGAATAATAAATCCCTCTCTCTTCTCTACAAGATGAACAATATGCTATCACTGCAATTTGTTTCTGCTTCAAATACTGCTTCTCAACTGGAAAAAAAATGTCAAATGTTCAATAATAATATGTTCTTCCTATAAAAATCCTTGGACATATGTATTGGCCATGTACCATGACAAAACTGCCTCAGAAACCATAACTTCGTTGAGAGAATACATAACCGGCACTGATCTTGGGTAGATGAAACCCTGCAACAAACCATGTCATATCCTGCATAGAGTTGTACCATCAAATCATGTTTCTTTCGATGATGCTAGCTATCTATTCATTCATTTGTAATCCAAGATCCTATTCATTTTTTTGTACTTCAATACTCATAGGGGTATCAACAGGAACAATCTTAAGTCTTCCCTAATTCCTCCTTCCTTCCTTTTGTTTAAATTTTTTAGGAGGATTTTTAGTAGATCATCAAAATAGCATTGGAAAACTTCTAAGATAATCATCACTCAATTCTTTTGGTTGGTCTACTATTGAAGATTCATCATCATCGTTACTATTCTGTGTAACAAAAATTTCTTCGTCTTCTCTTTTAGAATTTTCTTTTTCAATTTTTCTTTTATTGGCTAGTGGACTATTGATTTGCAGGACATCATCAAGAACTACAATTGTGTCATATTTTTCTTTAGGAACTCTCCTTTCTTTATCTTGATTCACTTTATAAGAAAAACTTTAATTTTTATATTCCTTATTAGAATCTTTACCCAACATTCTCCTACTATTAACTTCATCAATTTTAGGTGCGACATCTTTCTTGCTTTGTACTTCAGATTTTATTTTCCATATCTTCTTATTTTGTTTATTAGGGTTTCCTATATTCAAGGATTTCATTGTTGATCTACATTCACTGGATTTATGGCCATAGTTGTTTCATTTTTGGAATTCAATATTGAAGTTTTGCAAAGGAGAAAATGAGTTGTAGTTTAGCTTCTCTGTATTGTACTTATTATTCTTATATCTTGTGACATTTCTGTGATTGTATTGTCCATAAGCTTTGTAGTGTACTGCCTAATGTCCAAAATTATTGCAAGAGTAACAGTATCCAATAAATAGATATTTATTAGGGGGATTCCTTATGGTGATTATATTCTTCTTGTCATTTTTTACTTTAGTAGGGAGTGTTGACTTATGTTTATGTGGAACAGTTTTCAATGGTATCATCTTTTCCTTATTATCTTCTCTTCTTAAGGAGCCTTTTAGAGAATCTGCGTAATTGATTGGTCTTTTGACAGATCCTTGTGATGTATAAGTTGAGTCTTGGGTGTATTCCAAACCAGTCTTGTTGTTTGGTGCCATCTAACTACTGAGAATTTCATCCAAGATCTTTGAACTATTTCCAAATTTTGATCCCTTCTTTTCTTTCTCAAGTTCACATTTTAGAAGCTCAATCTCAACGTCTAGCTTCTCACATGTTCTCTATCACTGAGTTGTTTTAAAATGACTTCTTCAATTCTTTTATCTTCTATTAGTTGGTACTTCAAATGACAGATGATCTATTTTGATTCTTTGATGGTTCTTGATGCATTCATTTCTCTTGATTGATGTGATTCTTCAAATTCTTGAACTTGTTCCCTCAATAACTTGTTCTTATTTTTATACTTTCTTAGTTCCTCTAGAGAACTAATCAGTTCTGCTTCTAGGTTTGCTTCTCCTTCAAATTCAATTTTTTATTCATCATATACATCATTATTTTGAGTGTTCATTCCCATAAATAGAAGCTCTGAATATTCATCTCCACTCATGTCTGAAGAGTTGATGTCCTATTTGGAGTAGAATTTTTTTTTTCTCATAAATTTTTTTCTTGTATTGGTTTTTTTGGTTGTGGGATTCTTAATCATTGTCCTCCTGCTTGGGATAGGGAAATTTGTTTGCAAAGTTTCCAATTATGCCACAGTTGAAACATTTGAAAGGTAACTTTCCTTTATATTTTCAAAATCCTTTTGGGAGTTTCTTTATAAAGTTGGCCTCTTCTACAACTGATATGCCTAACTAATATTCATGAGATATATGTTCATGTTTCTTCTTTGCTTTATATTCTTTAAAGGTTGTTTCTTCTTTTGATGATTTTGTTTTCCATGTTCTCATCTCATATGCTGTAAAAATTCCATGAAGTTGATCTACTATGAGGTTGTCAAGTTCTGGTCTATCTTCAATTGTGGATATCTTGGAATCATATATCATAGGTAATGACCTTAATATATTTTGTAAAATAGGTTTATTGGTAAGTTCTTCTCCTACTTCTTTGATTGAGTTAACTACCTCATCTACCCTATGGAATTATTTGACAATGTTCTCTTATTATTTCATCTTAAAGTTTTCAAACTGAGCTCTATAGGTTTGTAGTTTGGCTTCCTTGAATTTGTTATCTCCTTCATATACAACCTCCAATTTGTCCCATATTTCCTTAGTTGACCTACAATGCATTACCTTCACACATATAGAATTTGGGTGGAGTAGTTGGTGCAGTGTAACCATCTACAACAGATTGCCAAACATCAAAGCCAAGAGACAATAGGTAGTTTTTCATTTTATTTTCCATGGAGCATAACCACCTCCATTAAACAATGGTGCTTTGTTGGAAGACATTCCCTCGTGTTTATCCATGTATTTCAGGATCCACTTTCTAGTTATTAGACTGTGCTGAAGGTACTCTCTCTGATACCAATTGTTGGAATACTAAGAGGGGGGGGTGAATCAATATTCCCTTTTTGAACAATTAGTAATTTTATTTTATTAATCACCACAATATATCAACAATGGACTTGTATTTAAAATCCATTATAAATATAATTAATAGAAATTACAAGGTTTATAAATAATATGAGATTGTAAAGGACACCAATCCTCTTTAAAGCACCAAATCTTGGAGACACAAATCCCCTTCTTCAAGGAACCAACCCTAGGAAGCACCAACTCCCTTGTTTTAGGGAACCAACCCTAGGAAGAACCAACTCCCTTGTATTTAGGGCACCAACCCTAGGAAGCACCAACTCCCTTGTCTTTAGGGAACCAACCCTAGGAAGCACCAACTCCCTTGTCTTTAGGGAACTGACCCTAGGAAGCACCAACTCCCTGTTTTTACACTTTGGTAAAGGATATTAATACTTTCATGCTCCTCCCCTCCACCATAAATACATAAGTATCATCATTTTCTCTTCTTGGACTTTGCTTCTTCTTTTATCTTTTGATCCGAACTGTAGAGACACTTCTTCTTCACCGTTCTTTCTTGTTTATATAGTCTTCCAACTAGTGTGAGTGTTGGAAGCATTGTGTCCCTATGTTTGGAACATTGCACCTCTTCATTTTATATTAACAGTAATAACATTTGAATTTTTTATTTTGAATTAATATCTTCCTCTATTTATTATTATTCACATTTTAACGCAAAAGCTTTTCAATTTAGTAAGAGGAATTTTCATAAATAGATCACATGTATGGATCGATTTCTTTTAAATCGATCCCATGCCTTTTTATTTCATTATTAATATTTTGTTTCATCCCCAGTTCTCCAACAGATCATATCTGAGTTTTTCAATTAGCTTTCTAATGCATTGGATGCATGTGATCACTTAATATCAATCAGGAAAAAAACCAAATCCTACCTAGTTCAAAGTTTCTTCCTGACAGAAGAAATTATTCCTCTGTATGTTAAGATTCACACAGATGCACTTTCAGGACCTCTATTCCATATAACCATAGGCGATGACTAAGCGCTAAGAAAAATGAGTGATTAATCACTTATCAAGACTTATGGTCGCATTTTATTTGCACGTTTGAGATGGGCAGTTCTCGTTTACTTCGGAACTTCGACGTTTCAGGACTCAAGCCTTTGCAGTATTCCAATTCTTCCGGAGTAAATTTTGTTGAAGTGAGTATACTATATTCACTAATAGATCAGACAGTCAATATTTAATCTTTCGTTAGATGGATGATCTTGGCTTGTCTAGAGGCTTCAAAAAAATCGACGATCGAGAGCCCTCTCAAAGTAGATCAATGTTTAGCATTACTTTGTGATTCACACTTACTCTATCCTTTCATTGTTCTTGATGTAATGGTCCAAAAACATTCCTAAGGATCTTATATCAATGACCATCATTAACTTCTATCTTCGGCGCTTTGGGTATTTTAGCTGGTAGAAGAAGCTGGATATCCCCAGAGGATGTAGTCCTGGAGTGACGTGGTTGTTGACGTCATTGTTGACATGGCACTGGTTGAGTGGCTACAACGTGTCACCTTGATTTGTGACTTTCGTATACCTAATGTGCCAACTATACCCTGACACATGTCACTAGTGGACTGGGCCACATGTCATATTTGTCTTCTACCACATATCTTACTTCATGGCTTCGAGAGTTTTGTCACTTTTTATACCATCCTTCGATTATTCCTGAATTTTTGAATAGACCTACCACCGTGTATTTTTAACTATATTGATCCTACAACCTTTGTTTATTATGGAACTCTGGGATTCGGGAGTTCTTGGTTTATCTAAGATTTTTATCGCCAGAGTAGGTCAAGGTCGTATTTTACTAGCTTCTTCCTTAGTGCGTTCACTCCAGATCAACGGTTGAAGGGATTTCCTGATCCGATGGTCGACGAGAGTTCATGACTCCGGGGCTTCGGCCTTTAGGTAAACTTACCTATTTTAGACTCCTTTTTGTCAGAGTAGTCAACATCGGAGTTGACCATCTTCTTTCCTTTAGTGTGATCTAAATGTTCCAATATTTTCACTCCAGATCAATGGTTGATGAAATTTCATGACTTCGGGGCTTTAGCCTTCAGGTAAACTTACCTCTTCTAGGCTCCTTTTTTTTGGAGTGGTCAACATCAGAGTTGACCACCTGATCTAATGGCTCGTGTTTCTCTCGAGGAGATATTAGATCAATAGTCTGCATGAGTTCTTTTAATCTAAGATATTTTGGTGTATCATGTCCTTCCAATAAACTCATTCAAATGGTTGATAATTCACCCAAATACCCCCCTTGATCGAATAGCTAGCGGGATTTTGTGACTTCGTTATCCTACCTTGTCTCCAATGTTCACCGAAGTGGCACAGTGGCAGAGTGTCAAAGTTCTTTATCTGCTACTTGATCCAACAGTATGTAATGCTACTACTCCAGATATGATGGTTGATATTTAATTCTTCCTAACCTATAACTTCCCCTCGATCTGATGGTCATGAATTCTCATGAAAACTAGATCAGTGGACAAGATTCCTCCTCGATTCAATGGTTGTAATTACTCTCGAAATTCAAACGAGAACAGTCACGATTACTCCATAATCCTTTGCATGGATTTCCTTAATTGAAAAAATCGGTTTCCACTTCACTCAATTGCACCTTCTCTTCTGAGATTTTTCTGCATTGATCCACCTTAGAGATGATCTGGTAATATGAGGGACTCCTTTGTTCCTCGTGCTATGTCTTCTACGCAACCTACTACGTTATCTCTCCTAAGCTTTAGTATCTCACAGACATATTGATCTTCTTGATAATGAAAATACAATAATACCCTACCCAAAATTGATTATTTTTTCCCTCTTTGACATCAATGCCACCACCATACAACTATTTCCAACACAAACAATCTTGTCCCAGCTATTACCTAGTGTGAATTTTTCATAGTGAACCTAGCTAGTAGAAAAATCACACATCTTGTGAGAGAGAGAAGAGAAGAGAGACAAGCTTGAGGGAAAGAATGAATTGTATTAAATGAATGTGTAATGGTAAAAATACACATGATATACTCTACATGTCTAAGTTAATGTGCCATAGTAGTGATATAGAGAGATCTAGACACTCACTGACAATAACCAAAGTAATCTTCCACTTAGTCCTAGTTAATTGTGTTACAATGAAATTCTCTCTATGGCTAGGGGAAAACCACAATAGACGGAACACCACCTAAAATATAATCTAATCTCAAGTATGTTGTATAAATGAAATTATAACAAGAGAAGGCTATAATCCTACCTCTTCTGGATGTCTGAGGAAGACCACCATTGAGCACGTGACCCAAAGCTTTAAACCTGCAACTTGTCTTCAACAACTAAGATACATAAGCATGTGGTAATGATATATAGTTTAACCATATAAAACAACATAATCCATTAACATACATAACAAATACACCCATGGAAAGAAATACAAATATTTTCAAGATATCAATTGCACGAGAAAAGAGTATTTATATTAATGTAATCAATAGAAGTACATAGGTGACAAACTTATGTAACGACACATATTGGAACCAAGAAACTAATTCCCTCCAGTTGGGCCTCCACCACTTCAATCCTCCATAAAGGAAAGATCACATGTAGGAGTTAATGAATTTCTCCATCACAAGATAGGAAGATCTTGGGGGTTGAACATAAGAAGTTCAAACTTTCAAGGATAAAGGGATGCAAACTCAATTGAGGTGAAATTTCTCTAGAGTGTCTTTTCTCTCAATGATGAATTGTCGAATGTATTCCAGGCTTGGATATAGCTCAATTTTTATCCTCCAAATGGAATTGAAGGGTCGAGTCAGAGCATTTCTAGTATATGGAAGGTCAAGGATCATGGATCTCGTGACATGCCATGGAAACTTGACACACTTTTAATTTTTTGAGTTCCAAACACAATGTATGTGGGATATAATGGAGGATATCATGTATGTATGTGTGATGCATAACTGGGAGGTCGTGTACATGTATAAAAATGAGTATTTTATCTCTGGAGTACACAGAATAGGGGGAGATGAAATCTGTAGAGGGAAATGGAAGACCATCTAAGAAAGATGCATGTAGTGTGGAAACATTTTCTATAAAATATGCCCCCTAATGTGTGAGGTCAAAGGAGTATATGTGATGGACAAAATGCATTATAATTTCTAGAAGTGGAGTAATGAACACTCAGCTAGAAGTACTAGTTAATAACGAGAATATTACAATTCATAATGACTTTGTACACATGGCTACCAATATGAATTACATTGCAGATCCATGTGGATATATATCAATTAGTTGTTCATGGCCATGAATAGGCAATACAAAGTGGACATATGCCATAGGTTTTCATAGTCACGAATAAGACACAATGGAGTCCAGTCTCAAAATCAACCGAAGATATATGTATACAATGGATTACAATATGATCTTCCATGATCATTGAAGTAATACAGGTACTGGTCCAATGAAAGACAACAACTGATATAGGATGTTTCTACTGTAACTGGAGGTCTTCTACACTATCTTTCGAAGGTTAAAGTATACATTATGTGAATAGAGTAGTTTAAGTCGAACATAATGAGACTTCATTTGATTACCAGTCATTAAGGTATATTGTTAACAAACACGAGACAACCCACTGATAATGAAACTAGGTGTCAAGGCACCAAGTACATTCAACAAGTGTGAATAAGTGTGTTGAATTCAAACACTTGAAGAATCCATCGATCATGAGACATTGATGTATTCCCAACTTTCGATGGTGGGAGAACCTGCCATTAATGAATGCAATCCTCAAGGTACTCATTATACTCTATATCTCGATTCTATAATATATCAGTTGAAGTTGATGGAATAATACCCACTAAAAGGAGAGAATTAAGGCATCTCTCATCATCCATCACACGGTACAAAGAAATATATTGATAATTAAGAGGATCTCGGGTGAATAGGATGTTCAAGAACCAACAACCATGTGCATTTGTCGCATGCAGCATATGCAAGTAGTGCATCAAAGAGACCCTCTGAATAGCAGCCAAAAAAGAAAATTGTCGAAAAAGGCGAGGAAACCACCAATAGAGCTAAGGAATCCAAGACATTGCATGAATCCCAATGTGAGACTATATTTCTTTCCATCAAACACAAGGGAAACCCCCCAGTCAACGACCAATGAGGAGATGTCATCTGTTGGGTTCAAGGCTAACTATCAATTATGAAAGTAGGCCCAGGGTGCAAGGTAGGACAAAAACTTTATGTGATTCTAAGATACATTGAGGGTATGGACAACATGAAAATTCAAGAGTTATGAGGAATGGTCAACACAAGATTTATACTTCCTTTGAACAAGAGAATGAGACATATGGATAACTTAGGCAACATAGACTTAACACTGATCATTGAAAACAATTTGTGATGCATGAGGAATCAACAAACTCTCCATAGGGGATGAAAGAATAACCAATCGAAGGATAAAAATATAAGTAACGAGATGAACTTCCTAAGTTCATGCTAAACCCAAACCTTGGATGAAATGGAATCGATAGTTTTTTCTTTGTTCAAAGGCAACACAACTGTTGTCGATAGGAGATAATATTCTTTTCTCGCCTGCCTTTTTTTTTTTTCATAGTAAAATAAATGTTATGATAGAGGAGAGGAAATGAGTGTCGTGAATAAGCAACTAGTTCCAAGCAGCGGAACACACCTATGCTCAATGCATGGAATTTCATGTGGGATATGGACACTCAGGGGGATGTTTTCTTTACAGGCAAAGGGTGTCAAGATGCAAAGGACATATAAAAGGAAATGCTTGGATGATGCTGAGAATTGTTGGGGAAAGAGGCTTATAACGAGAAAGAGGAAGCCATAAATAGGCTCAACAATGCAAGCAGGACAATGGGATGAAATTACAACTTAACTCAAAAATGTCATTTTTCGTAGATTTAGTCCCCTAGGCCCCAAAAAGTATAAAATAATACCCAGAAGAACTCTTCTATCCAATGACAACTAGAGTATTCATTTTTCGTAAGTATTCTACTCGGTCTGGAAAAGGGTTAAACTTATACCAAATAGACATCCTTTCAAAACCATTTAACGAGTGTGAAAGAGACAAGTTCACTCGACAATATTTTCATTTTTTGGAGTCTAAAAAGAGCTGAACTAAGACTCAAGGATGTTTTTCTAAGAAAAATATCATGGGGGAGGTCAGGGCTCCCATGTAGGACTTCTATCGAAATATAGAAACCCATTGGTAGCTAACACAAGATTGGGAGAACCCAAAACTTGCAAAGCCAAGGAGGATAAAATAATTACAGAGGATCCTTCATCTACAATAGATCGACGAACGCCCATTATCTAGAAGGGCCCAGAAGAAGGAAGGCAAGGCTTTACAAGATCATTCCAATGAAAGGAAACCATCCTATGACTTGTAGGGAGTGTACTTGGAGTGAGTGGAATCCTCCCTTGTTCAGAAGTTACAGAACTAGAAATGCTAAGGAAATGATAGAAAGATGCATCATCCCCCAAAAGAAGAGTGGTATTGACCGAAGATTGCATCGACAATGTCACTTCCTTAGAATTGTCACTCTCCAAAAGAAGAGTGGGATCAACCGAAGATTGCATCGGCAGGACCACTTATTCAACCGTTGGTTGGATAGAATGCAAGACAACAAGGTCAAGAGATACATCACTCCCCAAAACAAGGGTGGTATCGACCGAATATTGCATCGTCACGACCACTGGTTGAATAGGATATGAGACAACAAGTTCAAGAGACAAATCACTCCCCAAAAATGGAATGGTGTCAATCGAAGATTGCATCAGTGCGACAGATGTATCAACCAAAGAAGGATTATAATGTTGGGAAACCAAAGATGACTCAGGACCCAAAGGGCCACTAGACAAGGACCATGCTTCTCGTACCATTATAATAGCAGGGCACAAACAAATAAGGTGATCTCCTTTGAAAAGTCTACAAAGGAACTTGGGCGTATGTCTTATACATATGAGCTTCTCAATCATATCAATGCCCCCAACATGACTTGTAGTGGCTGGTGACATCCTCCCAACATGACTTGCAAAGGCTAGTAGAAGATCTCCAACATGACTTGCAGAGGTTGGTGATGTATGTCCAGTGTGACTATGAGTGACTAGAGTTGTGCACCCAGCATGACTTGCAGCGGTTGGTTTCTTTCCCCCAGCATGACTTGCATAGGTTGGTGACAAATCTCCAACATGACTAGCAGAAGTTGGTTTCAGGTCTCCAACATGACTTGCATAGGTTGGTGACTTAGTTACAATATGACTCTCAGTGACTAGACTTATGCTTCTAGCATGACTAGCAATGGTTGGTTGTGACATCAAAGACCATCGTCCAGGGAAATACTAGTTTTGAGAGATTGCAGGACAAGAAGGGTTCTTTTATAAACCATGTCCATGTCCGACAGGATAGTATCCTCCTCCAAAATTATTCATAAAGTGTTGTAAGGGCATCATCACCGAGGAATACACTTGCAAAGAGAAAGTGACACAACATGGGTTACTCAGGTGAGGATATATGTTTCCCCCGTATGAGGGAACTTTGTGAAAGGGGTTTCCTATACTATAAAACTAAATCCCCTCGATTGAAACATCATAGGAGAGAGGTCGGTTCACCATGAGAAAATCATTTGTAGGAACCAACATAGCGGAAGAAGGATAGATGGACGGGATGTAAGGGGTAGAAGGACCACCCATTTGAGCACTTTCTCCTGGAAAAGTGAATATAGGATTGGTTCAAGAGGAAGTAGGATTCCAACCTCCTATCGTAATATTTTTTTGAGGGATAGGACCCCCACCAAATAAAAAGGGAGAATAAGGAGGCATCGTGCCCCATACCCAAAACTAGGATTCACATAAGATCACAAAACCGAGGATGAAAAGTGAGAAGACATGTATGGAATACAAACAAAGAAAGGATTAGAGGCCCAAGGTATTGGATGAGTACTATGATTCGGAATACCACTCGGAAATACAAAAGGATTTTTCCCCATGGATTGAGCAGAGACCATGGGCTGGGTAGTGCTAACCGACGGATTCATGGGGGCTCAACCAACCATAGCATTCAAAACTCATGATGCAATACAAAATCCTAAGGCCAACTAATAATAAAAGAGAACACTCCTAAATAAATCTAAAATCCAATGCACACAAACAATATATAATGGTTGAAAGGGACCTCATGAACTAAAGTAGGTATGTCTCGCCCAAGAGGGGCCTAAGACTTCGCAACAATAGAGTGGAGATGTCAGAATTAGTTATAAGGACCCATGTAGGCTTCAAAGAAAAATCCGTCAGATCCCTCCGGAGAGAAAATACTCCATAAATTATGTGTGTTGTTCGATATCTATCTGACTCAGGGTACCTGCACAATAACCCCTGCAAGTAACCTATGTGGTTACCTAGATCAAGAAACTATATTCACCACGATATAACCAATGTGCAAGTGAGCAGTCACAAGTCCAATCCACCATATGGGAAGGGTATAAAACCTAAAAATCTTGAAAGCACTGTTATCAAGGAGTTAAAGGCACTAGAAAAACCCCCAAATACAAATAGAACCCCAAAAATATTGTTGACGCTAGGAAGGTATTAGAGGTCTATCTCTGCAACCAACTTCGCATGACCTCATGCTTAACTCCAGTGTGAGTGAAGCTTCTAACGTCACTAATTACACAATGGTTTTCACCACTCCCTAGTCAGACACATACGTTCAATTTTATATCCTTGGAAAAGTTTACTCACAAAATCCTATTCCAAGGCCCTAGGTCCTATACTTGTTTGTGTATCTGGAAAAATAAAATCGTTTCCAATCAATTTTAATTATTCAATGTTAATTTTAATGGCTTATGCTTACTCAATAGGTGTGATCTTGAAACTGATGGTATGACGACTTAGCATAAAAGAAGCAAATATAAAAACATTGCTAATGACTAGTCTTGATTTTCAAAGATATGGTATGCTCTAAATGCTTCTTCCAAAATGAAATCTCTACAATTTCAATGAAGTGCAATCTTTCCTAATATGCCAAAACTAAAGTAATGCAACCAAAGGTGCAAAAAATCTAGATACAATGCAAAAAGAAAAATAATTTTGTTTTTTCAGTATAATAGAATGAAAATGCAAGGACTGAATAAAGAACCTCTCAGAAAGACCCTATTGCAAGAATCAAGAGACAAGCCAAGAAAGACACCAAGTAACTACCCAAACCCAAAATGAAAGGGAAATAAGAATAAGGACAAAGAGTTCGCCTAACAATTCACCAATAAAGCGACTTCCTATCACTCTATAGGTATTTAATGGTCAGAATAGGGACCGAAGAAGTCTCGGAAAATAGTAAAACTCACCCAGCAAACACCAAACTCAGCCAAAACGACTAAAGAGATAGTGTATGCTCCCTAAAGGAAGACAACTCGCGTATGTACATGCCCTAAAGGAAGACAACTTGCATATGTACATGCCCTGTCGAGGGAAATCCCACCTATGTCAAGTAAGACACTTCTTAGGAAAGGGTTGAGCTAAGAAACTTAGATATAATGCAAAATATAGGCTGTCAAGCAACAGGCGACAAAGAAACTCAGGAAAACAAAGAGAAAATCAAGGAGAAAAACACCCAATACCCCAAAAAGGAGATATCCCCAGTGGAGTCTCCAATTATGTTACGAGGAAAATATCTCTATGGATAGGGGAAAACCACAACAGACGGAATGACACCCGAAATAAACTCTAATCTCAAGTATGTTGTATAAATGAAATGCTAACAAGAGAAGGCTATAATCCTACCTCTTCTAGACATTCGAAGAATACCATCATTGAGAACGTGACCCAAAGATTTAAACCTACAACTTGTCTTCAACAACCAATATACACAAGGATGTGGTAATGATATATAATGTCAACATATAAAACAACATAATCCATTAATATACATAAAAAATATTCCCATGGAAACAAATACAAATATTTGCAAGATATCAATTGGATGAGAAAATAGTATTTCTATTAATGTAATCAACATAAGTACATAGGTGACAAACTTTTGTAATGGCACATATCGAAACCGAGAAACTAAGTCCATCCAACTGGGCCTCCACCAATTCAATCCTCCACAAAGGCAAGCTCACATGTAGGATTTAATGAAGTTCTCCATCATAAGATAGCAAAAGCTTGGAGGATGGGCACAAGAATTTCATACTTTCAAGGATAAAGGGATGTAGACTCAATTGAGGTGAAATTTCTCCAGAGTGTCTTTGCTCTCAATGATGAATTGTCGAATGTCTTCAAGGATTGTATATAGCTCAATTTATAGCCTCCAAAAGGAATTTAAGGGTCGAGTCGGAGCATTTCTAGCATATGTAAGGTCAAGGATCATGGATCTCATGACATGGCGTGGAAACCCGACACAATTTTAATTTTGTAAGTTCCAAACACGATGTACTCAAGCTATAATGGAGAAGCCTACGTATGTATGAATGTTTCATAACTTGGAGGTAACTAGAGGTCACGTACATGTACAAAAATGAGTATTTTATCTCTGGAGTACATAGAAAAGGGACAAATGAAGTCTGCGGAGGGAAATGGAAGGCCATATAAGCAATATGCATGTAGTGTGGAAAAATTTTCTATAACAAATTGGTTCATGCAATCATTATTTAACTGAGTCACACGTGTGGAAGTGAGAGAAACACATGAAAGCACAAGATATGCAGCCTCGTGGCCACATCCATGAGATATGCGGCCTCTTGGTGAGGAAACCAAGGTGAACATGCAACTAGTGGTGATAAAATCGAAGTTTCTATGCATGTGCAGCCTCCACTAGTCTAACGAAGGTATATATTGTTGATTAAGGTTGGTTGTCATTGATGTCAACCCTTGAAGAAATCCCCATAGAAAAATGTTTTGGGCAATGGACCCAAGATTGTTTGATGTAAATATGACTCATTATTGTTTTTTCATGGTTGATAAGAAGTAAATATGGATGAACTCCAAAGTGGTCCCCTTATGGTGAAAGCCTTCACGGGAAGACGCTTTGCAGAGTAAGAGAACCCA
>SNQJ01S0070243.1:0-35162 GCA_010110895.2 Picea sitchensis | reverse complement strand
CAAAAACAAAAACTGATAAGCGCAAAGGAAAAAGATCAAAGCCAAAACAGTAAAATAAAGGCAAACAAAAGAAAAATATGTACATAGTATACAAAGGGTTGTCATCAAGCGAAATATCTTTTCAGAGCTTGGCCATTCACCGGATAGGTGTCAAGCTGTCCCTCTAGATTCTACAATCGGAAAGAGATGGGACCCAATTTCTCAGCAATTAAGTACGGTCCAAGACATAAGTTTTGAAATTTCGTGTGCTCTCCCTTTCCCTCATGTGGTTTGTCCCATTTCAAGACAAGGTCACATACTTTGAAATTCCTATCAGAGGTAGAGTTGGAATCAAACCATCTTTTAACTACTAGTTGATGCTGATCTAACTTACGTTTAGCTTGAGCTCTTACCTCTTCTAGCTTCATTAAGGCGTTAATCCAATTTTCCAAAGGGGGACAATCTTCTTCTTGAATTTTCTGTGATAGATGTAGTGAGGGAAGAAGAATGTGTGGTGGCAGAATTGCTTCTCTTCCATAGACAAGAAAAAAGGGAGAGTTACCTACAACAGTTTTTGGTGTTACCCTATCAGCCCAGATTGCGTTTAACAATGCATTATTCCAGTTTTTATGATTTTTAGCCACCGTTCTCTTGATAATTTTAATCAAATTTTTATTTGTTGATTCTTCCAATCCATTTCCCTGGGGGTAATAAATGGCAGAATACTTCAATTTAATTCATTTTTCTAGAGAGAACTCGCTCATCTCCAGAGACGAAAAGTAAGAAGCGTTATCGAATACTAAACAATCATGGATACCAAAACGAGTAATAATATTTGAATTTAAAAAGGCAATTACCTGATCGGTATTTACAGTTCTTAATGCGGCACCTTCAGAACACCTGGTGAAATAATCTGTGGCTGTTATGATAAACTTGTGCTGCTGTGAGGATGGCGGATTGATTGGACCTATGATATCAAGGTCCCACTGCTGAAAAGGAGAGTCTATTGAAATGGGCTGCAAAGGAAAGGCTGGTTTATGTAACCTCCCTAATGCTTTTTGACAAATAATACACTTACGGAACAAGGCATGGGTGTCTCTAAAAAGCATGGGCCAGTAATAACCGGCTCTCAAAACTTTATGGGCAGTGGTTTCACCACCAAAATGCCCACCATCTTCTCCTGCATGCAACTCTAGTAAGACTTTTTCTGCTTCGTCTTTCTCAAGACAACACATCAGTACGCCATCAAAATTTTGATGAAACATAATACCATTAACCAAATGAAAGGAGGCAACCTTTAATATCAATGCTCTTCTTTTAGTGGGATCCAAGTGATGGGGGTCTGATCCATGTTCAAGACAAAATTTAATATCGTCATACCAGGGACTGACAGAGTTTTGTGCACAACAGATTGCATTTTGATTGTGCTGTCCTAGGTTTGACATATCATTTTCTTCTTGTTGTCTTGTCGCTGACTCAACAACTAACTTGCATAACCCTTGGCCTCTCACTATCTGAGCTGGGGTAATTTCTATGTCATACTCCTGTAAAGAAGTAAACCAGTTCACCCTCTTTTCGCCTAATTCTTTCTGTACTAATAGGTTCCTGACGGCTAGGTAAGGGACAATAATCTTCGTCCTGGATTTCAAAAGATAAGACCGGAAGTGTTTGACTGCTTTGAAAATAGCGTAGGTCTACCGCTGGGTAATTAAGCTCCACACCTTTGAAAGAAGAGCTCATAAAGGCAATGGGTACTTCATTGTTTTTAGGGTTCTTTTGAGTTAGGACGACAGCGTAGGAACGATCAGAAGCAAAAGTGTAGAGCGTAAAGTATTGCAAAAAGTCGGGGCTCATGAGAGAAGGAGCATCTATTATGGCCTTTTTTATTACATTAAAAGCTTGATTTTCTAAGGGTCCCCAATGATATTGTGCGTCTTCCTTAATTAAATTATGTAAAGGTCTGACCATTTCGGAGAAACTGGGGACGAATCTCCTGACGATGTTTATCTGGCCTAAGAAAGACTACATAGACTTTTTGGATGTAGGAGGGGGAAGTTTCGAGATGACTTGAGTCCTTTCGGGGTCGATAATCATCCCTTTGCTTGACACAATAAATCCTAAGAGTTTACCCTGTTCTACTGCAAAGATGGATTTTTTAGGATTCAAGGAAATGCCGTATTTACGACATCGCTATAGAAAGGCTCTTAAATGAGCTATATGATCGGTTTTGTTTTTAGAAAATACAATAACATCATCTAAGTAAACTATGACGGAGTGATTGATTAAGCCTCAGAAAGAGATGTCCATCGCTCTCTGGAAAGTGGCACCAGCATTAATCAATCCAAAGGGAATTTTTCGATAAGCATAGGTGCCCCATGGAGTGTGGAAGGTAGTTTTAAGTTGGTTTGGAGGAGACATCAGGACTTGGTGGTACCCCAAAAAAACGTCCAATAAGGATAGTCTTTCATAACCAGATACCTGTTGAAGGATCTGTTCCATGGGTGGGACAGGATAGTTGTCTTTATCAGACGCTCTATTAAGGTTTTGGAACTCGACGCATAGTCAAATTTCCCCACTTTTCTTCTGGATAGGGACAAGGTTAGAAACCCATTGAGTGTGCCTAACTGGGAAAATTATCTTAGCATTCAAGAGTTTATTTAATTCTTTTTTGATGGTCGGTTCGAGCTTAGGGTGCATTTTTCTTAATTTTTGTTGAAAGGGCAAGTTTTGGGGTTTCATAGGAATGACGTGTTGTATGATGTTGGGGTTGAAAGTTTTAAGGTCATCATACGTCCATGCAAAAACATATTTAAATTATTTAAACAATTTAACAAATGTGACTATTTCTTGTTCAAAACACCCAACCCCTAAATTAATGCACCGTGGATTGTCATTAGTTCCTAAGTTTACTTTTTCATATGATAAAGAGGAACTATTGGTTTTATAGTTGACTGCTTTTTTGAATTTATCTTGAAGATCGTAAAATTTCTCTAATCTAACTACATATTTAGGGATCGAATTTACCATGTCCGATGAAGATTCATGAGTTCTCGGATATGGTATTACCGTGAAATCACACAAATTGTCATTGTGAGTGCATTTGTCAATCACCGAGCCTTGAAACTTTTCTTCCACATGCAGGAAGCTAATAATCTGCTGATCATCGTCGAAGAATCTCCAATTCGTGATGTTGTTAGGAATGGATGGCCTGAACAATAGTTCGATGGAGAATGCGTCTGGGGACAAGCCTTCTGCAGGAAAGAGTTTGGAAGCTACGTTAGCTAATAGATCAGCTTCAAAATTATTCAATCTTGGAATAGAATTTATATTGAAAGCAGAAAATTTATTCATTAAATTCCATACCTCGGATTGTTAGCTTTTAAGATGCGGAGACAAACAGTGGATAGAATCTCTTACCTGTCTAACCACGATTTTGGAATCGCCAAAGACAGTCAAATTTTGAATGTTCATATCTAAAGCTTTTCTGATGCCGTATAGTAAAGCCTCATATTCTGTTGTTTTATTAGTACATTCAAATTCTAGCCTACATGCAATCAATGTTTTGTTACCTGCCAGATTGATAATAACGCAGCCTATACCAACTCCTTCTTTGGACTTTGACCCGTAAAAATAAAGAGACCAAATTTTATTTTTATCGGGTGCATGAGACCATTGTGTAGAAGCTGCTGACTGCACATATGCTACAATCTCGGACTGCTGTTCTGGGTTGGTGATAACTGAAGTCTCGGCCATGAAATTGCTGAAAAAAGTATCCATCCCTTGTATTTCGGGTGAATTAGAAGAAGGTGTAAATGGTTCATTGGGATCATTCAAATCTGTGACCGTGAACTTAAGGTAGCATTCAGGATTTACCTTGATCTTGTTGGGCTTTCCGTTCTCTGGAAGTCACAGGTGAGATCAATCTATCATGAAATAGTTGTGTAGCTGCTCTGACCAGTCCCTGCTTAAAAACAGACCATACACTTCTGGAATATCCACAACAATAATATCAATGACTTGATGAAATTTGGGGTTAGACGATAATAATATAAGCACATTCCTTAACTCACCTACAGCTTTAACACTAGTTCAATCAAGTTGGATGATTTTTAAAGTGGATGGTTCAACTTCAGCATTAATCTTCTGACACACAGACATGGCATCACATTGGATGATTCTCCTGAGTCTACCATACAATTGTGCACGTTTCTATTAAAGATTTCGAAAGTTAACAAAAATGGAGGTACGTTTATGCGAGTACTAAGGGTGGTAGTTTGTGGCTTTTTACTCACAATTTCTAAAGCTAATTTATCTACATTTGTTACATTATTTACAGGAAGTCTTCCTTTATCATGAGGATCAGGATTACTCTTCACGGAAGTCTTTTGAGGAACTTTGTTCTGAACAACCTTGTTTGAATTACCATTTTTGCTATTCTCTGCGATGTTCTGTAACATTTTTTTAGCAGAAATGGAAATTTCAATAACTCATAAATATAAATGTTAGCCCTTAAATTTTTAAGGTCTTCAACTAAATCATAATATAAGTTGGGGTTCACATGACTCTGTTTAGTCTCAGCTAGTTTAGATTGCTTTGGGGGAAAAGTCGTAGTATTTTCGGGAGAAGGTTTGTTTGCAGTCTTAATCCTAGTATTGTAGGGATGAACTGTCTCAAAGTTAGCTTGAAAGATGCTATCCGAGAAATGTCCAAAAATTTTCAGAGAAGATTCTTCTTCTTGAACTGTCTCTTGTTCAACTACCTCTTCAGGAATATCAGGAGGCATCAAGTTATCCTAGGCTTCTAGAATTGTTTGAAGGGCGAATTGATGACTTTCTAGATTAAGGCCCTTAGTATTCGGATTAGGTCGGTTGGTGGGAAAAGGATTCCTGAACGAGGGTTTGTAAGGTCCTTTGCTCGAAGAAGCTTCTTCGACCATCCTTTTCAAATATATAACTTGATTTGACAGTTTTTGAACGACTTTAGTTAGGTTTTCTAAATCAGAGCTTTTAGGTTGTGCTTTACTTTGAGTAGGTCTAGGGAGGATTTCGATCTTCTTTTTGGAAGATGAACTAGTGTCTGTTTCGTTGCTAGTAGTGTCTTTTAGACTAAGTATGTCTTTTTCAATTTGGTTGGCCTCTTCGAAGGCCTCTAACAACGTGGCTTTCTTAGATCATTTAACCCAAATGGATATACTTTGATGCAAGGCTAACCCAAATGGCTATAATTTGATGCAAGGATTTGGTATAGTATGCTATGATAATATTCTCAACATGCATCGAATCCAGAGGGATTCGGTTTTTTTAAGTGTTAAGAATCTTGATTAAAGTCTTTACTTTTCTCTTTTGGGTTCATTCTAAGCTAGAAATCTCCATAACCGTGACTTCCGGAGGCTTACTGTCTCCTAACTTTTCCAAAAAGCATTACTCAAAATTTTCCCAAGACATTATGGTATGGGTTGTTGGGAAAAGTACTGTACGTGCATTTCACCCGAAGTATAAGGGAACAACTCATGACTACGCCTTTCATGTTCAAAATTGTTGAGTCTAATGGATAACATAAACATTTTAATGTGATCTTCAATGATCCGTTTAGAGTTAAGGTCAAACTTGGGAAGCCACTCCTCCAGATGTTTGGGTATGATGCTGATGGAGCCCTGTGCACTACTATCAGATCCTCGGCTCTAGCCAGGGTCTAGCAGAATTTTTCTGGTTGGCTATTGGTGTAGGCGGTGTGGAAGTCTTAGAAGGGGAACTTCCTTCGTCATAAGAGTCTTCTCCCAAAGAAGAAGGGGATTAAGGAGGTGGTGAGGGTGGTATTCCGAATCCTCCGCAATGTCAGAGGAGGATTGGATCTGTAGGGTTCACTGTGAGGTTAGTGCCTCCGATTTGTTATCTGATATTAGAGAAATCTAAAGGTTGGTCCAAAGGTCAATTTGGTTGCCTCAAATGGGCTAAGGCACTATGTATTCTCAAGAGAGATTGGCGAACAACCTCTTGTACGTCACCACCTATAAGATTTGGGGTTACTGTCTAACTGCGGATCCTCAGAGATCATCGCTTGGATGTGGTTAAGGTTTGAGGGGGATTTTATTACTAATGAATTATTTCTACCATGTGAGTGATTAGCCGGGTTGAGGAGTCTTGCGACCACCTCGTACATTAATAAATTTGGCCTTCCTTCTAGAGCCATTTGTTGATCTGACTAAAGTGAACGCCACTAACCTGAAGAGTGGATCCTATCCGGCTGTCTAAATAACCTGCCGCTTGGGGATGATCCACCCCATTGTGCCTAGTAGCTCCATTACCGATATAAGTCCTAGGAAACAAAATAAAACTACACTAAGGAACTAATCTAAATGAAAACACAACTAAAGAAAACTAATAAAACAAATCTGAAATATCTATATATATAATCTACTGTCTAATAATAATTTTATGAAATTAAATGTTGAGCTATTAACACAATTAAATCTAATCACAAATGTACAATATTTACAAGATTACAGATTTTAAATCGAAACCTGAAAAAACCATTTGTGGGTTGTCCCATGATAGCAAAGTTACTATTTTTATTTTTTATAATCTTTTTATGAGAAAGAAATTAAACAAAAACTATCTAAGTTAAGCAACTAAAATAACAATTCTAACAATAAATCTGAACTATACATTGTATCTATCTAAACTACTTAAATGATTAATTAATAAATTAATCAAAATAATAAATATCAAATCGACTAAGTAACGCCGTGTTTGTCTTATGCACATATTGATTTACCGTTTCTAAGGGAGAAAACTCCAAGACCCGATTCTCCACAAGCTCGTGAATAGGGAAGCAAATGTTTTAAAATAAATGACAATCATCATACACATAAAAATTACAACAATCTTATAATTTACAAATCATCACATTTAGATAAACTTGTATGCAAAGATTTGTACAAAATGATTCATTTAACTAAGAAGATAAACCTTTAATTCATTAACTTGAAATAGAGTAATTGTTGTAATTTTAAAATACGAAATCGATATGGACTCCATAATACATAAACCAAATCACATCAACCTACAAATCCAATCATTTATGATAGCTAAAGTAGTCGACAATTAATTGCAAACTGATATGAAGAAAGAAATAAAAGCTTGATATATTGAAAGCTAAAGTCAAGTATAAGACATCAACTTTCATCCTAATCTGTATTATTATAAATCCATAGTCCGGTTCTCCCAACCGTGATGATGATGGGTCCATTACAAAAAATAACAAGTATTTAAAGACCATTGTGGTAAAACATCCCCGTGGGAGTTATCAACCACTGCTTACAAAGAACTGGGGAATAATCTCCCAAGTCTCTATTCCTGACTAAAACTAACAACCTATAAACTATTATATCACAAAAGTATCTCCTAAACCGCCACAACATGCCCAATCATCATTGAAATTCGTATGCACTTGAAAGTGGACAAGAATAGACAAGCTTAGATGATATTTTATGGATAAAATTAACAAAAATCTAAATTTTAAGACTAGTTACAGAATCTTGCTGATTCTGTAGCTCGTCTAATTTGAAAACAAAATCTTTTTAAATCTATCAAAACTAATCGAAATATATTCAAATTATTAAATCTTATGCTTAATTTGAAACAAATGATAACAGGATATGTATGATCTGTCACACAACTTTTATTTCCAATTCAAAGCAGACATAATTGTTTTAAAAATCGAAACCAATAAAATCATTTTCATGAATAAATTAAAACACAAAATCAGAACTGACATCAAGTAAATTTTCATGGTAATAATTCTATGTCGACTCACCATTAACAAAATTGTTTTTAAATCCAAACTAACAGAGTTGTTTTTTTTTTTTGATTTAATAGGATTATATTATATTTATCAAACCAATCACTATTGATGCATCAGATAATGAAGGATCATGCCAATCAAGCATATGGAATCGCTTCAAATCAAAACCATAAGAAATAAATTGAACTAAATCGTATTTGCTTACAATCCAACAACAACAACAAAAAATCGTATCAATCCAAAAATATAGCCGTATCCGATTTTGGCAAATAAATCTCTCATTGCGCCTGATGCAATCATACCCAAAATGAAGCAAAAGAATCATCATTCATTAAATATATATTCGAATAGAACTAAACGAAAAACAAAACCCAATCGACTACCCTAATTCATACCGACTCAAAACAACTCAATCGCTTATACTAATATGAGAGTAATAAAATCACAATAACTAAATCAGATGTATCCATTTTAGCAAACAAATATTCCATACATGATTCATAATGAAATCATTTCTGATAATTCAAAGCCAACATAATTGTTTCGAATCTATTAAAAAACCGAAATTAATCAAAAGCAAAACCGAATCCTTTATATTAATTCAAACAAACTCATAAAGAAAAAATGATGTTGAAACACATACCTGGGCAGTAAGAAATGATTCGATCATGATAATTTCGAATTGACAGGGCACGCGTCGCCTTCCGGAATTTCTCAAGACAATTGAACCATGGTTTTTTGTTTCTTCGTCACTTGTAGTCCGCCGTTTCTCCTTTTGACAAGATCACACCTGTTCTTATAACGATTTGATCTTTTATTGCAACAGGGGAACGTCAATGTAATAAATCTCTGGCCAGGCATTACATTGGATGCATGATGAATGATTGGGCTTTGGTATCACAGGCAAGGGTTTGTTCAAATTACCAGGGATTTCCTTATGAAGCTTGATTCCCGAGTAGTTAGGGTCATTTTTGAGGCATGGAGGTAAGTTAGAAACATAGTCATAGTGGTTCCTTAGAGCAGAGGCCATAAGAATAGGGGTATTCCTAGTCAAGAATCTTTCAATTTTGGAGTCCGAGTCCTCACTCAACACTATTGGCTTCTCGCGCTTTTGGCTTGGGTTGGTTCCTAGCACATCTCGATATCAATCGAGCATTATTCTTACCCTACCGCTGGAAAGTAGCATCACTGCCTTTTCTTCCTCACAGCCTCGGACAACCTTAGTATTTTAGTACCTGCCGCCCACCAGATTCGCAGGTCTATGTCGTGGAAATCCCAGGCCTGGATTGTGGGTAGAAGGATATGAAGTGGCACGGATGGTCCAACCAGAGTTTCAATAACCACAACCTTATCCACTGAAAGAATCGAGTGGCAAAGCCATTCCGATAGGAAGGGCTTCACAACAAATACCCTAAGGCTCAAATGGTGGACAACATTAACTTTGATCAAGTCAGTGATGAAAAGGCCATCACTTTCCCACGCTTGAATCTTGGACATTTTGTAAATACTACGCACAGATAATGTGTCATATTCAGAGGGTAGTCTATAAAATTCATCAATAATCAAAGATGATACAGAAATACCAAGCCATAACGAACTTCGCAGGTCACAAACCGCTTAACAATCACTAAAGATCATGCCATTGGTTTGAGGGTGATAGCATACCTCTATCACATGAAACAATCTTCCTCGATGTGAAAAGGAGCATCCACGACACCTGGGCTTCACATTGGAATTTTAAACAACCTTTGCCCTCAGAAATGTAGTCCCCAGAGTTGAGCTTAGGGAATTTCATTTAGCTCGAAATGATGTCTCTTCGACCTAGCCCCTCGCGATCCGCCGGCTGGGTGAGGGCTTTAATTGTTGGGAAACTGTTACTGAAACCCCAAACCTTGGATAAACAACACCAACCAACCACCACTTCAAATCCCACGAGCATTGTCAACAACAGAGGATTGGCTACCATTTGGTTTCATACATCACAAAGCCATAGACTCGAGCAATACCTGCGAGTCGGGTGAATGTATATGGCTCTCGACAGGTATTCAGATCAAAGCCTGTGCTTACCCAAAACAACAACAGAGTTAACTCCGGGATAGGGGAAGCTCACACGCCTCGAAAAGCAGGTGGTGGAACTAGATCAACTCCATGCAAAAAGTCATTTCAATGTACAATCGATGACACATATGGTGATTCAAATCACTATGTTAAAAACAATGCCATTCAAACCATTAACGAAAACTTATTGTAAGTCGACCCAAAAATTCGCATGAGCATAGCATTTGCATAGTTTTGAAACCAAAACAATGATTCGAATCAACACCAAGGGTTCGATCATAACAAATATGTGTTGTATGAAATGATTACACCAAGGGTCTAACCACAACGCCAATGTTTTCATGAAACCAATGTGTTAAGGAAATCGATGAAAGACTATACAACATCAATGTATTAAGGACTCAATGACAGTTTTTATAATATCATCACAATCTTATAAAATGAAATCATATTAACAATTAAAGAACGCCAAATGAGTAAAGATCTTGGAGTATTTCCAACTGTGCGACTATAATTAAATTGGAAACGCAATGAACACATAGAAAAGAGGACCATAATAATCCAAAGAATAATTTTAATATGACTTCGTAAATTAAAGTTTTCGCTTTTTGGCCAGAAAACAAGACTGAAAAGCAGTGTGCAACGCACTAAGATAATCATGTTGTTTTATTCAAAAAGATTGCGATGAAAAATCATATTGGAAAACACCGGTGTAGGTAGCTTATAAGATAGGATAAAAATTTGAAATGGATGCCAACAGATGGTGACACACTGGTAGAAACAATTATCTTTGCCAAAAGAATGAATTCAGATTAGAACAACAAATAATTCCAACAGAAATAACCGAAAATTGTTTAAACATCATCAATGATAAAATATTCCAGTAGTGTTTAAAGGATGAAACTGATAACAATCTTAAGATAAGCGAGCCATGATATTAATGATAAAATTTCCACATCAAGGATGTGAGCCACTGCTGCCTGTAGGCATCCATAGCCTTGACAGGTTTTCCATTTAACCCACTCTGATATTTGTATCCCGCCAAGAAGTTCTAGATCAAAATAAACGACATTTTAAGGTCAGAGGGTTTTATATTTACAAATTTTCATATACCCAACATTGTTTTCATACTAGCTGCCTGCTCAAGACGACTCTTAAAAGTTAGTCTGGAATCAAGTAATACGCATTTGCCTTACTGCTACGGACTCGTTTCAAAGATTCCCGGCTGGTTTGTAAACACTTCCCACAACTCTTTATTTTATTTATTTTTATTTTATTTTGTTTTAAAGATATATAATCGAGTGGGGTAACACTGAAAAATATGATATTTTAGTCATATTTTTTACAGACTTCAATAGAATTTTTTAGACCTGCCCTTCATTAAGATCCAAAGATGGTTTATTTACGTAACCAACCTTCTAAGGTAGAGAGACATCTTCCGAGTCATTCCCTTAAGAAATCGTGTGATTAACACAAGAAGATAATAGATGATCGTGACATGCTTTACTCACAGATCGAAATCAATTAACTTCTTTCAAACAAAGTTTTTTTTTAACACATATAAATTTATAAGTATATAATTGATGTTTATACACTTTTCCACAATCATTTAGTGAATAATTTTCTGCTTTTCCTTGTCTCAATAGCTCTAAAGATGCGTGCAGCGTGTATTTGCAAAAACAAAAACTCCATAAGCTTAGCGAAAAAATTCAAAGCCAATACAGTAAAAGAAAGGCAACAAAAGAAAAATATGTATTATAGTATACAAAGGGTTGTCATCAAGTTTAAATATATTTTCGAGTTTGGCCATTCAATCGGATAGGTGTCAATTTGTCCCTCTAGATTCTGTAATCGGGAAGAGATGGGACCCAATTTCTCATCAATTAAGTAATGGTCCAAGACATAAGTTTTGAAACTTCGTATGCTCTCCCTTTCCTCATGTGGTTTTGTCCCATTTCAAGACAAGGTCACATACTTCAAAATTCCTATCAGAGGTAGAGCTGGAATCAAACCATCTTTAACTACTAGTTGATGCTGATCTAACTTCCGCTTAGCCGGATTTTACCTCTTCTAGCTTCATTAAGGCGTTAATCAGGTTTTCCAAAGGGGGACAGTCATCTTCTTGAATTTTCCTGATAGTCAGAGTGAGGGAAGAAGAATGTGTGGTATGCATCAGCTTCTCTTCCATAGACAAGAAAAAAAGGGAGAGTTAACTACAACAACTTTGGGTGTTACCCTATCAAAATTTCGCATTATGCTTAACAGCGCATTATGCCAGCTTTTGTGATTTTCAGCCACCGCTCTCTTGATAATTTTAATCAAATTCTTTATTTTGTTGATTCTTCCAATCCATTGCCCCGAGGGTAATAAATGGGCATAATACTTCAATTTAATTCATTTTTTCTAGAGAGAACTCGCTCAACTCAAGAGATCTAAAAGTAAGAAGCGTTATCGATAAAATTAGAGGATATTTTATTGATAAAATTAATAAAAATTCAATTTAAGATTCAGGGGCTACGTAATCTCATGACTTTGTAGATGGTCTAATTTGAAAACAAAATCGCTTTTAATCAATCCAAAACTAATCAAATATATTTGAATTATTAAACCAAATCTTATGCTAATTTGAAACAAATGAAATCGTGGTTTCTTAACTGAATGGTGACAGGGATATATGCAAAATACTTTTTATTACAAATTCGGAGCAGACAGGATCGTTTAGACAATTCGAAACCGATGAAATTATTTTCATGAATCAATTTCAATCAAGACAAACTGTAACCGATCAAGTAAATTTTTCATGCAATAATTTATGTCGACTCAACCATCAACAAAATCGTTTTAAATAAAACTAATGTGAAAGGTTTTTTTTTGATTTAATAGATTACATTATATTTATCAAAACAATCACTAATATTGATGCATTGCATACGTAAAGGATCATGCCAATTCAAGCATATGGAATCGTTTCAAAATCAAACCATAAAAAATAAATTGAACTAAATCAGAGCCGACACAATCCAACAACAACAAAATCGTATCAATCCAAAATATAGCTGTGTCTGATTTTAGCAAATAAATCTCCTGTACAGGTCGGATGCAATCATAATCTAAAATGGAAGCAAAAAGAATCATTCCTTAAATCTATTCGAACGGAACTAAACGAAAACAAACCCAATCGACTACCCTAATTCATACCGACTCAAAAACAATCAATCGTTTATACTAATATGAGAGTAATAAAATCGCAATAACTAAATCGTAGCTGTGTCCGAGTTTAGCAAAACAAATCTTCCATACATGATTCATAATGAAATCATTTCTGATAATTCAAAGTCAACATAATTGTTTCGAATCTATTAAAAAAAAACCGAGCTAATCAAAATCAAACCCAATTAGTTATATTAATTCAAACAAACTCATAAAGCAAAATCGATGTTGAAACACATACCTGGGCATTGATAAAATGCTTCGATCATGATAATTTTGAATTGACAAAGGTCGTTGTTTCTTCGACATTTCTGAAGACAATTGAACCGGTGGTTTTTTGTTTCTTCTCGTTGGCTTGTAGCCTGTCGTTATCCTTTGACATCACTGTTACCCGTTCCTCTAATGATTTGATCTTTGATTTCAACAGGGGAACGTTGGTGTAATAACGTTCTATCCAGGAATTACATTGAGTACACGATGGTTGATCGGGCTTCGGCATCACAGGCGAGGGTTCTAAAAATTTGCTAGGGGTTTCATTGTGAAGCTTAATTCTCGAGTAGTTAGGGTCATTTTTGAGGCACAGAGGTAAGTTAGAAACATAGTCACATGGTTCCTTAGAGAAGAGGCCATGAGAATAGGGGTATTCCTCAGTCAAGAATCGTTCAATTTCGGATTCCGAGTCCTCGGTCAGCACTATTGGATTTTGGTCAACATTTGTCTTGGGTTTGTTCCTATCACATCTCGATATCCCTCAGGCATTTTTATTTCCCTTACTATTGACAGTAGTATCACTTATGTCTTTCTTCCTCACAGGCCTCTTGACGGTCTTAGTATTTTCTTTAGTACACAGATCGGCCACGGTATCGAGTAGGTCTATGTCAGGGAAATACGGGGGTTTGATAGGGGGTAGAAGGATATGAAGTGGAACAGATGGTCCTACCAGAGTTTCAGCAACCACAACATTGTCCACTTGGACAGACTCGGGAGTGGAAAAGCCATTCCTTGATAGGAAGGCTTTCCAACAGTCACCACTAAGGCTCAAATGGTGGATGATAATAACTTTGATCAAGCTGTGATGGAAAAGGCTGCTATCAGCCTTCTCATGCTTGAATCTTTTGGACATTTTGTAAAGACTACGCAAGAGATAATGTGGCATATTCAAAGGGTAGCCTATAAAATTCATCAATAACCGAAGATGATACAGAAATACCAATCCATAATGACCCTCGCAGGTCACAAACTGTTTAACAATCGCTAAAAGATCACGCCACCTGGGTTTGAGGGTAGTGATAGGCATACGTCTATCACATGAAACAATCTTCCTTGATGTGAAAAGGAGTGGCCACAACACCTCGTCTACTTTGGAATTTTTAAACCACCTTTTCCCTGTAGCTGGTAGTCCTGTAGCTGAGCTTAGGAATTCCTCATTTAGCTTGAGCTGTATGTCTCTGACCTTAGCCCTTCATCCGTCGAAGGTGAGGGAAAATTGGTTGGAAACCGAAAGGTTGAAACCCTCAAACCTTTGGATAAACACCAACCAACCACCATTTTCCAAATCCTTATGAGCATTGTCGAACAACAGGAGTGATTGGCTACCATTTGGCTCTATGCGCACCCTAGATGCCATAGACAGGAGCACACGGTGATCCAGGTGAATGGGAAAGGGTTTGGACAGGGTATTCGCAGGATCAAAAACCTCACAGGCTTACTCGAAAACAACAGAGTTAACCCGAGATAGGGGGAAGGCATTAATGCCCGAGTGTGCGAGGGTGGTGGAACTAGATCAACCCATGCAAAATAGTCATTTCCCAATGTACAACCGACGACGCATATGGTGATTCAAATCACTATGTTAAAAACAATGCCACTCGAACAATTAATGAAATCTATGGTAAGTCGACCCAAAAATTTGCATAAGCATAGCGTTTGCATAGTTTTAAAACCAAAACAATGATTCGAAATCAACACCAAGGGTTCGATCATAACAAATATGTGTTGTATGAAATGATTACACCAAGGGTCTAACCACAATGTCAATGTGTTTTCATGAAACCAATGTGTCAAGGAAATCGATGAAATACTATAGAACATCAATGTATTAAGGACTCAATGACAGTCATTATAGTATCATCACAATCTTATAAAAATGAAATCATATTAACAATTAAAGAATGCCAAATGAGTAAAGATCTTGGAGTCTTGCCAACTGTGCGACTATAATTAAATTGGAAATGCAATGAACACATAGACAAGAGTGACCATAATAATCTAGTAACGATTTTAATATGACTTCAAAATTAAAGTTTTCATGCTTGCAGTCGTGAAAACAAGACTAAAAGTAGGTGTGCAAATGCACGAAATAATAGTGTTGTTTTATTCAAAGATTGCGATGAAAATCAAGGGTTGCAAAACACTAGTGTAGGCAGCTTATAAGGATAGGATAAAAATGTGAAATGGCTGCCAACAGGTCCACACTTGATTACGTCTCATCCTTCTTAACATTTGGGAGTTTATACCGAGGGTTTCTCTATAGTTGTCTAACAAAAACCCTAGAGAACTGACATATCAATCCTCGACCAAGACCGAGGAATGTCTCACCTGAGATCTAGAGAGGACCACATAGAACATAAGGTCTCTTGATAGGGATGAAGGATAAACACATGAAAAGTCACTACAATTTTCATCCATGCAACTCGTATATGATAAAATATTAGGACTAAGAATTAAAATGATACAAAACATATTCAACTCATACATAATAGACACAGAATGGATCCAAATTTTTGTATCTTTATTATCGGAAGAATTCCATCACATTAGAGATATACATTGTCCAGGACAAATACATATGATAGCCATAAAACCTCCTATATTTACTATCTAAATCCTCAGAGTTACAACATGTTGCACAATGTTCCCTTGCTCAAAACTTAGACATATAATAGATAAAAATATATATTCAAATAATTACAACAATACAATAGTCTCAAAGTGAGCTTGATACTGAAGAATCAATGTCCCCAATGTCTCACTATTCTCACTAGCTAGCTTGATAACTTTGTTTGTTTATGATATTAGAGCTTCCTTTTATAGCTTTCTCTAATGGGGAGCACTGTCTCTTTTTGCTATGCTCCAATTGTTTGTGTGATAAAAATTGCTCACATGCTTCTGATGTCTTCTAGAACTCCACGTCAACTTCCTGTATCAAGGGAAATCATAACTTCTTGGCCAGCTCATCCTCTGGCCATCCCTAATCCTCATATGGTGTTGGGATTAATCATTCGGGGATATTTATAGATGATTCCTTTCTTTATTCTGACGAGAATCTTCTTGGTTTTCGATGCAATTGAAAAAAATTGGACTCACACGCACTTGGTGGTCCTTAAGATCAGTGTGCAATTGAAAAACATGAGCTGGCGCACACTCTATGTCATTCCTCTCAAATTCACTTAGGTACATGCAAAATTATGGAATGAGCATGCAAAACTTCATTTGTGTGCATGCACAAAACTAAACCAAAATATTTGGGTGCCAGCATGCCCCCACCACTATTATCTGGCTTGTCCTTGAGTCATCTACTAAAAGTTCTGAAGGAAGACAGGTGGATTAAGAGCCACTCATTTTTCTCTTAAGGCAAGTTGTTATTGCGACTAGTTGCTTGGCTCAAAACCTTTGTTGGTTTATGTGTATGTGAATGAGGGAGTTGTTTAAAGTTCCCCATCCAAAACCAATTGCTAAAGAGAAGTGAGAGTTCCTCAAGAGAGGGCATTGTTATCTAGTTGTCTATTTGTTCTGTTTGGACCAAGCTGAGTAGAGAGCCTCAATTGTTATTCTTCTTAAGGGTTGAAGTTCCATGACGAGATGTGGGAAGGTGGGTAGTAGAAATGAGGTTGGATGGATGTAATTTATTCATCCTTGTTGCTGCTATAGGAGGGCCCGTGATGATGCCTAAAAGCAGGGCTACTAGCAAGCCATTGAAGGGGTCACCTTCCTATTATCAAAGTGGATGATGCATGGCATTTGTTTATGTGAGTACAAGACATGTTCAGGGAATAGTGGTGGGTAGAGTTAATACTAGGTAGGAAAGAAAAAGGAGGGACCACAACCGAGAAGTTGGTAACATACTGATATTCAACATAAACACTGAAAATACGACATTGAAAATGCTTGGGAGAATTGGAAATAACAATGTATGGACCTTCTGCTAGGCCACACAATTATAGGGGAGCAGGGAATCCTGTAGAAAGGTAAGCGATGTGGAAAAATGCTCCAGGAAGAGTTTCAGAGAAATGATATATATAGAGAGAAGAGGGTGGGGAATAGGGTGAAGGAAAGGAAGAATGTTCGATGGGGGGGGTATCTTGGATAACAAGTATAAAGCAACAATTAAATTTTGCTCATGGGTAGATCCATAGATTAGATCCACCATACTGAAGATGCTTCTTTAGGAGAGGGGTGGAAGAATGAACTGTGTACTTGTAGCATGGTTGAACTGCCCAACTTTGATTACTTTGTCTTTAAATTCATTGAATTGCCAGGAGAGTCTTAAAAGACCTCGTGAATTGTCATAACCTCCATCATGAATTGGAAGATTATGGATTACTATGAAGATATCCATAATCTTGAAAGTTGAGATGTCTTTGGAGACACATTGAAATACATATAATGAATGGGAAATCATTGTTCTCCATTACAAGCTATCAATTTATGATTGGGGATGACCATCCAAAAATTATAAGGATGATCCTCTTACTTATATATTGACCTTATTGTTGCACAATTTATCATATTTATAATATTTATATGTGTATTTGTTGATGTTGAAATATGTGTGTGTGTGTGTCCAAGAAAAAAGTAGTAACATAGATGAGAAGGTAATATTTCATTCAAAAAGAATAATATTATAGTGCTTCCTTGGAAAAGTGACATAGTTAATTTCCAAAAATGCCTTACCTATGCATACATGGCATTGGCATTTCCACTTACATATTTTTCCAAAATACTGCCAAGGCTTCTTCTTAAAAAACTGTTTTTTGGAACATGTACACATCCTACTGAACTGATATCCACGTACACACATGTACTTCATACTAGTTATCCCACATACATATGCGAGTTGCATGCTAGTTAGCCCACATTTGCCTCCAAAAATTGCAAAACATATAAAATTGCAAGGAATTCGGTGGAGTTTACGGGCTATCAAGGGTTTCCCAACCATTTTACCCATTGTAGCCCGTCCCCAAACCGAATAACCATCTTTTTCTCATATAAAAAGAGGTCTCGGGGTCTCATTTACAACAACAAGAAAGAGAATAAGACAACTCTTCCAAAATCCCTTTCCCTTCTCATCCCAAGTTTTTCATCCTATTCTGAGATTTGGCCTCAACATTCCTCTCCAGCCCTTTCTCCTAATACAACCCTTTCCCATTTCCCAAGTGATAATTTGGTTGTGAGAATAAAGTGTGGGTTATATGCACTTGGAGCCACGATAGAGGATCCCAGAAATGGTTCAGAGAGCGATTGACGACAAAGGTTGTAATCTTTCTGATCTTAATATTGAATAAAATAGTTCATTCATGTCCCAAAACATTGTTTCTGTATGATTTTATTGATTTATGCATTTATGTCTATATATGAACATTGAAAGTGATAATTAGAGATTGTATGTGTTGTAGCACTGTTTTCCTAAGATTTTTGCAGGTCACCTTTGAGAGGCGACCTGCAATCTAGGAAGCTGCAATGACAAAAGAGGTCTACACCGGACGTAAGGACCAAAGGTACAGCTACTGACCTTCTTTCCTCTCTCTTGTATTTCATTTTAGATAGTTTTGGGGTAGCTTAGGAATAGAACCATCTTTTAAGGGAAGTTAGTGCTATGTGTGTACCTCGACCCATTATAGGGGGATTTTCCCTGCTAGCAGAATTGGCGACTCCATTGGGGAGTCTCTCTAGGGTGTTAGTGGGAGATCTTAGTTAGATTTGATTTTCAGTTTCTTTATGAGTTTTTTGAGTGTTTTGAGTCAGGTTGGGTCTCTGGTCACCTTCCAGGTTCCTACCTGCTACCCTTGCTAAAGTTGTCTGTCCATTTTTTTTTTTTTTGAAAATTTACAGAGGTGTACGTGCCCTGTTCTCTATACATCATGCATACATATGTGGTCTGCATTATATACAGACCGCGTACATACGCAGGTTGCTCGTGCACAACATGTGTCTTTGTTGTTTTGAATAATTTTTTCAAAAGATTTTCCTTTTTCTACAGGAAAATTGTGGTTCCTAGGTCTTCCTGAGTTACAAAAGCTTCTGTTGTTTGGGGTTGAGACAATGTTTAGGATCAGTTTGTTTATGAAATAACAAAAATAAATCCTCTTATCTCTATGTGTTTCCAAGCTTTTGTGGCTTATTTTTAGTTTGAAATTTTAAGAAAAATGAGTTGAATTTAAAAATAGAATTCCCCCTCATGGACAGGGGGGCATGAATCGTGTATTTTGTAGTTTCTTTTAGCATATTTTGTTAATCTTTATTTTATTGAAAGAAAATATAAAAAGAAAACCTAGTTTTTATGCTTGTTAGGTCTATTTATTTCTTTGCATTGTTATTTGAAAAATAAAAAGAATTAACACAGGGTTGTGTTTTCTTCTCATCTTGAAAGCATTTCAAATGAAAAATAAGAAATAAAATCCTTTCATTTGCTCTTTTGTTTCACTCGAAATTTGCATTGTGCATTTTGCATATAAAGGAGAAAATATTGTATCTTTATGTTTGAAGGATTTTTCAAGCATTTTCTTTCTTGGAACTCTTTTTCATTTGAAGGATTAGTGTAAGTTTTTCTTTTCCAATGTTCTTATAATTTTCATTTTTGCAAGAGTCTCAAACAACATCAGTTGCACTTTCATTCCTTGAGTAAGAACAACCTCTAAAATGAACACGCTAATCTGAAATACATTAGTAACACTTTTTCTAGAATTCACCAATAGCTTAGGCTAGGTCCTTAGATTAGGTGTGGAGAGGTAAACTCTCCAAAACCAAACAAAAATTAACTTAGGTGTCTGTGCTAGGGTGTGAAAAATCAACTTTGTAATTACTCAATTCCGGAAGCTCCTCTCACAGAAGAAAAAAATGGAGGCCACGTGGAGGACGGTGACGGAGATATCCACTCCCAATCCTGACAAAGCGTTTTGGAGAGTGTGTATTGGGGGTCAACCCTGTAGCGTTATTGGCTCGACTTGTATCAGACTTCTGAGAAACTTGGATTCATACAAGGTATTCTAAGAGTGATTCTAGTCCCGTTGCATTTTAGGCCTCAGGAGGATATTTAGGTTTAGTTACCCTTCCCATACACGTGCCCGACTATCGACTGTACCCCCATGGTTGTTGATGACAAGTTGGTAGCCTAGTTTCCATTATATAGGTTGACACACAGGTGACTGTGAGGAGTGTATCATGGTACCTAAGGCAAACTCTGTACTCTCTAGGTGACACCCGATGGGACCGTCATTTGGAGGTCTAGGTAACTACTTCTACTGGCCAGTTGTTTGCCTTTGTGAATGATTTCGATGACTAGGACTTCATATCCCTGGGTTAGAAGCATTCAAAATGGAAGTTTGTTTGGTTTGTATCTTTTTAGGATTTTTATTCTTAGTGGTGTGCTATGTGTTTCCTAGTTTTTCATAGCGAGTTCATTAGCCATTTCTTTGGGTCTCTGACCTAAGGTGGTAGACTACCCACTTCGTCGGTTGTGTGGAATTTTCGGTCTTCCACTTTGAAACATGGATCCACCTCTTTATGGGTGTTGGTTTTTATACCACTGGTTCGCTAGAGTCAATGTGTGAGACTTTTACAGACTTGAATGATTTCGCAAGGGAAGAACCTGTGCATAAGATCTTCATGGAAAACGTTACTAATGATACTAACCAAGGAACCCATTTACAAGGGGATTCTTTTGCTTTTCCTTTCTTTGGAAATGTTGGTGTCCCTTTGATGGCCACTTTATACATTTCTGGGTTGAATGTAGGACTACCAGTTTGGTTGGGTACCATTCCAAATGTCACGAATTCTCTTGACACTTCTCATTTAATCACCTTATTTCATGGGCATCATGTTGATGTTCCTTCGTCGACAAAGTCTTCTCCTCCTCCTTCTACCTTCTTTGGTGAAAGTATAGTTACTAGTAATCGAAATTCTATATGAAATAGAAAGAGGAATAATAAGAAGAAGAAATCACCAACCTCTATGAGTCATGTTGCAGATAGGTCATCAACCTTTGTAAGTCATGTTGAAGACTAACACCCATCCTTTGCTATTCATGCTAAGGGAAAAAGTCCAGTTGCTGCTAGTCATACTGGCAACAGGTCTATAGCCTCTGTGAGTCATGTTATCGACCAATCACCAACCTATTCAAATCATGTTGTAGATGTGAAACCAACCATTGCAAGTCATGCTAGGGGAATGAGTCTCATCAATGAGAATCATATGAGTGATATGTCAACAACCTTTGCTAGTCATGTTGAGGAAAAGAAACAAACCATTGCTAGTCATGTTGGGGGAATTGATTCTATTTAGAAACCAAAAAGGATAAGATGTAAGCCTAAGTTCCCTTGTAATCTTTGCAAGGGAGATCACCTTACTCATTTATGCCCTGGCATTATAGATGCAAGAAGATTGTGGTCCCTATATTCAAGATCTTCTGGTTTCGAGTCTTCATAGGTTTCCTCACAACCTATTCAACCTCTGGTTGATGAAGTGGTCATGTTGATGCAATCTTTGGCTGATCCCACTCCTCTTTTGTGGGGTGATGCACCTTCAGACCATGTTGTCTCACACCCTATGCAACTAGTGGTTGAGGAAGTGGTCACGCCGATGCAATCTCCAGCTGATCCCACTCTTCTCTTGGAGAGTGTCAAGTCTACTAAAGTGGTCACACCGATGCAATATTTGGACACTCCCACTCTTTTTATGGAGAGTGATGTGTCTACCGACTATGTTTTTAGCATTTCTAGTTAAGTACTTTCAAAACAAGGGGGCATTACGCTCACTTTGAGCACACACCCTCCAAGTCCTAGGATGGTTTCCTTTGATTAGAATGAACTTGTTGAGCTTCTCCTTCCTTCTTCTGCACCTTTTCAAATAAGGGTTGAAGTTAATTCAATTGATTTTTTACCGATGTATTGTATATGAAGGAGCCTCCGCAAGTATTTTACCCTCCTTGACTTGGCAAGCTTTGGGTTCTCTCGAGCTTGTGACTGCTTCACATGAGTTGTTGGATTTTGACAGACATCCTAGTGAATATTTGGGGATTCTTCCTGAGTTTCCTATATCATTAGGTGGGAAGACTATCCTTGTCGATGTTATAGTGGTGCAAGGCGTGTTAGATTTCAATATGTTACTCGGGTGTGATTATGTAGATTCTATGAATGTTGTGGTGTCTACACTCTTCCGGGTGATGCATTTCCCTCACAATGGAAGCATTGTCACTATTGACCAGATGGAATCTGATAATCACCATCCTAATTCAACGTTAGTTCAGGCTTCCCCTTTAAATGTTCCTAGTATTCATGTAGACTCTACTCTGCCACAGGTAAATTATGTGGCATCTTATCCTTGGTGTTCAATTTCTCCCAAGCATGAATGTTTTCACTCATGTTTTCCTTCTTGAGACTTGGTATCAACAATTGATCCATTGGTTTATCCAATGGGGGAATGGGAGCCCTTGCCCCTCTTGGTCCGAGTGATCTTGAGTTTACTTATGAGTCTGATCTCGTTTTTTGTAGATATTCAATCCCCCATGCTTGCGATTCTTCGTTGATAGACTCTGCCAGTCCTGTCTAGAACCTTCATCATCATATGGAATGTGGTTAGTTTGCTTCACCCTTTGGGAGTGTCGACCCTCCTCGTTCACGTGATTTCTCAGATTTTGAATTACCTTCGGATGAGGCTATCCTTGAAGCCATGACTATGGTTTCTATACTGTGGGATAACTTACACCATGATTTGTGTTTTATTCCCTTTTGGGAGACTTTCCAGGTTGACTAACGAAGAGACTCTTGGTCAGAGCCTAGTAATGAGATCTACCTAAACTACTACCATGCATGAGTCGTAAAGATGTGTGGTGCCTTATACCATATTGTACAGTCCAGGTTTGTTGTTTTCAAGTTTTTTGTTCAATAACACCTCTTATTTTATGAAGTTTCTATCTATATTGGATCTATTAACTTATGAATGAGTGTTATTGGCCTTATATGCATGATCTTGGAGACATTTTTCTTCGACTTTTGTTCATCATATCAGTTGGTCCTCGACCAAGTTTTGAGGAAACCTTAGTCATATTTGGACCACTTTTGGACTTCGACACATTGTTCGAAGAAGGAGCGCCTAGGCAGAGATGAGATCGTAGATCTCATTGATTTTGCGGGCTATGTGGACCCAGTAAGGGTTCCTCTAGGGATTTTGTAATGGGTTTATGGGATGTTGACCCATGGGTTATCCCATGTTTAGGCCTTATTGTAAGGGATTGCAAAAGTATAAATAAGTAAGAATGTATGGTAGAAGTAGAATTTTTGGGGAGCTAAGTGCAAGTATCTTGAGCGGCTTTGTGCCAAGGAATGTATGTGTGTTAAGACTTTGTGCTTGATAGAGGGTTGGCTCTGTGCCCTGACCTAGTTTAGGAAGGAGGATCTGGTGCTCAGTGTGCATATCTCATGTCCTATGCGAAGCTTGACTTTGTAGCTTGGTGCACAAGAGTGAATGAATGTAAGATTAGAGCACATAATAAAGAAGGTGAAGTAGTTGGTGGACGTAGCCCCACACTGGGGTGAACCACATATATCTGGTGTCTTATGGTTTTCGTTTTGCAATGTTATCTTTGTTATGTTTTGCTTAGTGCTTATATTAGAATGTATATTGAATATGTATGTTATTCTTAAATGCTTTGCTTATATGCTAGATCTGATTCAAAGTGTTATGTGCTAAGTGGTTGAAGTGCTTAATCTTTGTTGTTACTACGCTAGATCTATTCTTGGGTATGTTTTGCGATGTTAATAAGGTTAATGAACTAATGTATGTCACTTTCTAAGAGCTAATAGAATACCTTGCAAAGTGATATTATCACAGATCTATGTCCCAACGTGGTTACAAACACCTACGTCCTGTAACCCCCCTGCTTCTACCTCGGGTGAGACCTCGCCTGCTTCGCAGGTGTTGCCGAAAGGGCCGGTAGTCAAGGTTTTGTTGGTGTGTTGTTAAGCGTTGAACCCTGCGTCTTCCCCTGTGCCAACAGATGGTTCCATTGCCCAGACTTGAAACTGTGATTGCTTGGAACTGAAGTAAAGAAAAGAGAATCTCTATGCGTAGATCTATTGTTGAAGTGTGCAATACTCTACTTGAATGGTGAAGCTTTGTGCTAAGAAAGAAATATGATCTGAAGAAAAGAGGTAAGATCTAAAAAGAGGTAAAGCTTTGTGCTTTGACAAGAGAAAGATAAGTGAATTTTTTTGTTTTGAAAGCATGAAAGTAAGTATGTCTAATAGGTTATGTCCTAATATAAAGGCTAGGGCGTAGTTGAAAGAAAGAGTTGATTTGAGTAAATTTAATGGAAATGAAGAAAAATATTGTATTCCTATGCATAGAAAGAGTTTTTGAACTAATAATTGGATGCAGGAACCTAGAATGTTTTTTTGTAGATTGCAGATCCAACACTATGCTCCTAGTGCGTAGTATAGAAAAGGTTGGGGAACGCTTAAAAGAAAAAGAGGATTGACATTGTGCTATAATTGTAGAAGACCGAGACACCTTGCTAAGGAATGCCCTAGCGCAGGTCCTATTTTACTTTGTTGTAAGATTGTTGTTTATGGGGTTGAGGATTGTCCAAGGATGATTGATAAAGTTGAAAGGATGACCATGAGACAATAAAACTATGAAGAAAGTCAAGAAACCAAGGGAAGAGAAAGAATCAGAGCAAGTCTAGAATATGTTATTATAGTTGAAAGAAACGATGGATTTTCACAAAGATGTCAGTTTACTAGAGATCATGAAAGTAAAACAACACATAAGTGCAAGACTAGAAGACTTCAACATAGATTGTGTCTTGGATGAGGAAACACAAGTGAATATTATGACAGAAGAAACTTGGAAAATTTTGGGAAAGCCTACTGTGATACCTTCGTTAGGAAGGATAGGCTTGTTTAAGGGAAATATGATAGCCTTATGTGGGAGAGTTACTAATGTACCTATTATTTTTCATGTAACATTGACTGAAGAGGAATTTGAAGTCATTAAATTTGTTGGGGACAACGCCCCTTTCCCACTTTTATTAGGTAAGACTTGGATTGAGAAGGATCAGATCAGAGGGAAAGCAGAGGAAAAAGATACAGAAAAGAAAAAGAAATAAGTAAGGGATTTCATAGATAGAAAAATAGACCGACTAATAGAAGAATGAGAGGATAATTTGAAGCAACAGAACAAAGTAACAACACAAGAGGAACAAAAAGAGAATTAGCTATCAAGGTTGAAAGAATGAAAAATGATTTGAAGGACCTATCTATTCAATAAAGAAGTACATCCACCCAGGAAGTGTTAGAAAAGGGTTATTAACTTCAGACCCTTTGAGGGAACCTCATCAGTGTGAAGTCATTATGCTAGGGGAAGATAAGAATAAAAATGGAAAGAGGATTCCATAAACATTTAGAGAGACTCATATCACAGGAAAGAAGGAACATAAGATCAATAAAAAGAAAGCTTAGTTGGAAAATCTACAAGAAGCTACAAAGACCAGATGGAAGATGTCACAGACTCGAACCTCATAGGAGGCAGGCTCACAGGATTTGAACCTCGCTAAAACAACAGGACCGTGTAGAATGGGACTTCACACTGGAAAAATTATATGACCGTTGGAGGCACCCTGACCATTAGAATGAAACTACATAACGATTAGAAAATGAATTTATGGGCCGATGGACCACTTTTGGACATTGAGACTGCACCATAACAGACATATTCACATTGATGGAAGAATTCCTGGCCGTTGGAAGAATCTGTTATGATGCCCCTCTTATTTAACCCGTCAAACACTGTGTTGTGACCACTTTTTTCCACCCGTGATTAACTGAGCCAAGAAGAGAATTGTCTGTGTGTTGAGCTGTGTTATCTGAAACTAGACCCCACATGTCCATTTTTCTACCCCGCTTGTTTTTTTGTTTACCCCGACCTCTCTATTTAAAAGTTAGAATGTTGGGTGAACCTAGTGAATTAGAGAAGTTTGTCGAGGAAGTCCTCAAGAAGATAATGGCCGACAGACCAATATCTGAAGGTGTCCAAGCATCGTCAACTAGGGGATTGTAAGCTTCCCCTTCAACTGGACGTCATTCTGGCCATGTCAACCCCGTGAATGAACAACAGTGTAAGCATCGCGACGATCTGGCTAATGCGAAGAAGATCCCATCGATGCTACCAGAGTATATCCCACCTTTGGATGGCATAGTTAACCGCGAAAAAATCCCCTAAGATTATGAGTACACAGTGTTCACCACATACATTCCAAAAGGAATACGCGTAGTCGGGAGTCAGTTAAGAAATATACCACTATTAAATAACAATGACTTCAATTTAGGAGACATGAAGAACTACGCTATGATAATGCCCCACTGCTACTTGAAGAAGTCAACTGGGAAGAAGCCTAACCTCATCTCATAGCCATGAATTAAGGGGCTAGTGTAGTCCACCGTGCTGAATGTGATGAAGATCCCCCATTTAGGCTGACACCAGGAAGTTAATGCCTGCGTTAAACTCCTCCCATCATGATATCATGGAAAATACTTGTGGCTCGAAAAAATGATTACCGTGGATCCGATGTTGATCCACCAGATCATAGGCTTAAGTGTGAAGGGAACTGACTCTCAACAGTTTTATCTAGGGAAGGCCTCAGACCGTTCCCTAGAACAACGCATCAAGGAAGCTTATGGAGAAGTCGAAAAAGGAAAGTGAGGTTAAAAAGTAGCCTTTATACAGGATGGCGCATTGTGACTTTCTTTACAACTCATAGTTGGCAAGATTGAAAGGAGGAACCGCCCCACACAGGTCATCAAGTTTGTGGTGGACCTCATAGGAAAATGTGTGGAGGGCATGCAGATGAACTGGGCGAATTACCTCGTCAATGAGCTCGAGAAAGATTGTCACAAATCCCGGGATTTGGGATATGAAGTCCACTACAGCTGGCTGATCCTTTTGACCACATTTGTCACTTGGAAAATGCTTGAAGGAGCCACCTTCCTAGAAATTCAACCCTCAGAGGCGTTGGCCGCTCAGTTTTCAACCTTGTGGTACACCAACGACATGATGAAGCAGTGGCAGTCCAACACTATATTTCATGCATACTATCAACAATTAAAGGTTTCCATTGAATCATTTCCATGCATGACACCGTGAACGTTGCACCAGTATTGACCAATAGCAAAGGTCCATGTAGATCCACATTTCATCTACATCACTGCGTGTAGAGACGAGAACCAGGAAGAGTTATAGTCGTACTACAATCTGGCATATGAAGACATGGAGAAGATTACGAAGGAGTGTCTGAAGGAATTGCTTGTACCTATTGTTGATGTAGAACTCTCTGACATCGACACCATAGGAAGCCCCACAATCACCCAGGTTGAGCATGTCAGACAGTCCAATGGGATGAAGAAGAAGAAAAAGAAGGAAGAAGTCTAGGATATAGAGAGCGATGAGGAGGACGATCTTCTAAAGTTAATGCATTTGGCTCGCCAGGAGGAGGAGAAACCGAAGCAGACGAAGAGGGAGGAGGGGATGAAGGAGAAGAATGGAAAAGAGGAAGAGAAACTACCACCCCTCCACTTGAGGATCCCCCTTTTGGGACAATAAAACTGCAGAAGTGGAAGGTTTCTCCAAATAAACTTTCAGTAAGGAAGAAGATGTGCGCTAATAAGCCCTAGTTGGAGGTCATGCTCATGAAGGACGATATCAGTCTGGTTCGTGGAGCTATGGAGGACGCTTCCAAGGACATCTTGTAGAGATATGGAGAGAAGCAGGAGGAGCTATATGGAAGGATCAAAAGGGGATTTAAAGAAGTACAACAAGTTGTTCATTTTGTCCGCGCATTACGTACTGTGCCTTCCTCGTCACAGATTACATAATTCGGGGATGAACCAACCCAATTGAGAAGACTTGCAGATGTGACAAAAGATCGACTTCAGAGAGTCTAGAAAGAAAAGGATAAGGTTACATAAGCCTTGAAATAGGGGAAAGATGGAGTCCTAGAACAATTAAGAGAAGCGCCAGAAAATGTAGCATCCCATGAAAGTGAGAAAGCAAATCTTCAGACGAAGCTCCAGGAGAAAACAACCCATCTATAGAGAGAAAATGAGCAGTTGTTCGCAGAGCGGGCCATGGTAAAATAAATAGTGATTAAAGCATGTTACACTGTGCCAGGCTTGGCATAGGAGGACCAGGAGTCCATCGAGGCTCAAGTAGTGAGGCTCACTGAGACCCTCCAACAACGTCAAGCCAAGATAATAGAATTGGAGGTCGAAGGAGTACTGAGTACCCTGCAGGAGGTGCATGACCAAAGGGAGGAGAACGCTAAGAACACAATAGTAAGAATAATATCTCTTGCCTCAGAATCTAAACAACTAAGTGATAGAAGTGCACATACATATACACACCTCACCGAGGATCCAGAGCTAAGAAAGTTGGAAGCGCAGTTACAGGAGGCGCAACAACAAGAATTTTTCGTGCAGGTGCAGATGAAGCTGCTCACCATAGTTGAAAGAATGAAGAGATACCAGTAGTAGCACACAGTACAACAACAGATCACTTCCCTCTAGGGAAAGGTAATGGAAGTCACCCAGAAGCTGCAACCTGTACATGACGAAGCCTGCAAGGTGTTCGAAGAGATTGATGGACATGGCTCACAATTGGACCAAGTGGTTGCATCAGTAGAACAATGCCTAGAAGGGACTATTAAAGAGTAGATGATTCGGGATCTCATTGAGAAGGAGGCTTAGGTGAAGAAAAAATTCATGAAAACCCAAGTTAAGCTCAAGCCCTTCAAAGAAACATTATCCAGACCTGAGTGACTCAGGACAAGTCACAGGTGAGTGTTGGGGGCCTGTTGGCCCTTGACCAAGTTTTGAGGAAACCTTGGTCAAATTTGGACCACTTTTGGACTTCAACACATTTTTCGAAGAAGGAGCGCCTAGGCAGAGATGAGATCGCAGATCTCACCGATTTTGCAGGCTATGTGGACCCAGTAAGGGGTCCTCTAGGGTTTTTTTAATGGGTTTATGGGATGTCAGCCCATGGGTTCTCCCATGTTTAGGCCTTATTGTAAGGGATTGCAAAAGTATAAATAAGTAAGAATGTATGGTAGAAGTAGAAGTTTTGGGGAGCTAAGTGCAATTAGATTGAGTGACTTTGTGCCAAGGAATGTATGTGTGTTAAGACTTTGTGATTGATAGAGGGTTGGCTCTGTGCCCTCACCTAGTTTTGGAAGGAGGATTTGATGTTCAGTGCGCATATATCCTGTCCTATGCGAAGATTGACTCCATGTCTTGGTGCACATGAGTGAATGAATGTAATATTCGAGCACATAATAAATAAGGTGAAGCGGTTGGTGGACATAGCCCCACACTGGGGTGAACCATGTACATTTGGTGTCTTATGGTTTTATTTGAACAATTTTATCTGTGTTATTGTTTTCTTAGTGCTTAGATTAGAATGTATAATGAATATGTATGTTTTTCTTAAATTCTTTTCTTATATGCTAGATCTAATTCAAAGTGCTATGTGCTAAGTGGTTGAAGTGCTTAATATTTGTTGTTTCTACGCTAGATCTATTCTTGGGTACAATCTGCGATGTTAATAAGGTTGATGAACTAATGTATGTCACTTCCTAAGAGCTAACAAAATACCCTAAGAAGTGATATTATCACAAATATGTGTCCCAACTTGTTTATAGACACCTGCGTCCTATAACCCCCCCTGCTTCTACCTCAGGTGAGAGCTCGCCTGCTTCGCAGGTGTTTTCGAAAGGGCTGGTAGTCGAGGTTTTGTTGGTGTGTTGTTAAGCAGTGAACCCTAGGTCTACCCCTGTGCCAACAATATCGATCCATTCTGACAGGTATTGACCTTGAAAATGGCATACAGGTTTGGTTTTTCCCTACTTACATTTTTGCATTATTCGTTTCATGGTCCATTTGGCCTTAAAATCAACCCCACTGAATTGCAACATTAACCTTCCTTGTTGTTAAGCGTGTCATACTTCATGTGGTAGAGTCTTCCTTCCATGGGCATCCTATTTAGATCCTTTTTTTCCATTTTGGGCCCATGCCGAAGTACTTCATAGGCATGGAAGTCCTTTTAGTCCCGTCATGACTTTTTGTTGAAGCCTCATCCTTCTTCTTTATCATTTTTTTGGCCGATACCCATGGGAATCCCCTAGATCATGGTTTGTCTCATTTCAAGCTCACGTAAACTTTGAATGTGACATCTAACGAGAACTTATTTATTCTTTTCGATCTCGTTTCGATTACTTAAGAAAAGAAGACCCCCTGGAGTCTTCTTTTAGGCCTTTTTAGACTCTCTAAAATTGAAAATATTGTCAAGCGATATTGTTTCCCTTCATGCTCGTCAAACTAAAATTTGAAGGCACATCTTCCCGGTGGTAGTTTACCCATTTTTCAGTTTGGACAGTTAATTTACAAATAAAGGTATGCCCTAGGAAGTTCGATTCACAAGGAAAGTATTCTCAGGCATAAGTTTAACCCTTTTTCGGGCATGAGGGACTAAATTTTTGAAAAAGGTACATTCTCCTTGGTTTTGGTTTATCTCTTTTTTGAACCTTGGAGATTACTTATGAAAAAGGGGCCCCCTCGAAATCCATAGTTAATCTCTTTTTAGATTCCATAAATATGAAAATATTGTCGAGTGACCTTGTTCCTTTCACACTCGTTAATTGGTCCAGAAAGAACATCTGTTTGACATAATTTTAACCCTTTTTCCAACCAATAGATTATCCAGGAAAAAGGTATGCCTCGGGAGACTTGTCTCGCTGGGAGAGTTCTCCTAAGTTATATTTTATACTTTTTCGGACTAAGGAGACTAAACTTAGAAAAATGTTTTGAGTCCATAGTTAAGCTCTTTTCAGACTCCTTAAAATTGAAAATATAGCCGACTGATCTTGTCTCTGTCACATTCGTTAAAATGAGTTTGAAGAGATGTCCTTTCGGTATAATTTTAACCGTTTTTCTAACCGACTAGACTAGTTATGAAAAAGGAACTCCTTGGAGTCTTCTTTTAGTTTTTTTTTTCAGACTCTCGAAATGTGAAAAACCACTGAGCTTACCTTCTCTGGGATCGAAAAACTTCACATCGAAGGAGTCTTGTTGTGTCATATTTAATCACATCACATGTATAAACTTTGCGTCTTTGTCCTAATGTTGGCTTCATGTTGCTATTAAATGAACCTTCAAAGAATTCCTTAAATGCAAGACTTGTAACACTTTTTTCCCTTGTGAACTGACACCTTGACCTGTGGAGGAATTTTATTGAGTGTACTTATCCTGCACATGTCTCCTTGCACTGAGAATCAATATGTTTCATGCACCTAGAACTAGTTTTCTTACCTACGACACTCATTCCTCCTTTGTAACGTAGCATTATTTTATTATTTTTCAAGCTCGTTAAAATTTTGAAAAAGATAAAAAAATCAAATATTCCAAAAATAGGGGACGGGATATACATTCTCTTTTTCCAACAACAAAATAGTCACCCTTGGACAAAGCACATCCTTCCATTTTTTCACCAAGAATTGGGATCTAGTATGACCTTAGGAAGTTGTTCTTGCTACATAGAGTTGTGTCCTCCTTCATTTGGTTACTCTTCCAAACATATGGATATTTTGTGGTTCCTCCTATATCAAAGACTTATGCCAATATTACACTGCTTGAGTCTCATCATTTGGTCGTGATTTTTTCCAAGGGACGTTTTACTCAACCCAAGTCGTCCATTATGCAGTTTGTCTCTTGAATTTCATGAGTCGACCATCCTGAGAATCTAGTCAAGTTTGGATTCAAAATCAATGAAGTTCTGTGCCTGATGATCGAGATCCTCCAATATTTCCTCGATGGCATGTCGAAGACCTCAAGGTAGTGAGACTTACACTCCTATTGTACTCCTACCTAAGTTTTTAAGATCTTGAAGTTATTTCTCAAGCTATGAAGTCCTCATATCCAGCTGCAGGCGTCAATGTTTCTTGAAGATGCATATTATATTGTACTTGAATATCATCAAATGATTTTGATGTAGATCCGTTGTATATTTCTTGTGGCTACACTTTATATAGAAATTTATATGACATGGATATGCAATGTACTTGATTGGCATCCATTCTTAGTTCATATCGAGCATGGGTATGCCCACCTCGAAGAGAATATGATTGTTTTTTAGATGGCATGCTCCCGAACACTCGTCCCGGGCTCACTCAACTCCGTGCCTTCCCACTAGTAAAGATATTGAAATGTATTTTGTCCATCAGTTTCTCTTCTAACCTCACACATTAGGGGGCATCTGTTATAGTCTAAAAATGCCTTACCTATGCATACATGGAATTGTCCTTTCCACTTACATATTTTTCCAAAATATTGTTGAGGCTTCTTCTTAAAAAACTATTTTTTGGAAAATGAACGCGTTCTGCTGAACTTATAGCCCACATACACATTCCTCCTGCATACTATTTATCCTGCATACATATGCAATATGAATGCTAGTTAGCCCACGTTTACCTCCAAAAATTACAAAAAATATAAAATTGCAAGGAATTCAACGGATTTTACGGGCTATCGAGGGTTTCCCAACCATTTTACCCATTGTATCCCATCCCCAAACCAAATAAACATATTTTTCTCGTATAAAAAGAGGTCTTGGGGTCTCATTTACAACAACAAGAAATACAATAAGAAAACTATGACAAAATCCCTTCCTCTTCTTAGCCCAAGTTTTGCATCCTACTCGGATATTTGGCCTCAACATTCCCCTCTAGCCCTTTCTCCTAATACAACCCTTTCCCCTTTCCAAAGTTATAAGTTGGTTGTGAGAATAAAGTGTGGGTTAGATGCACTTGGAGCCACGATAGAGGATCCCAGACTTGGTTCGCGAAGTGATTTCCGATGAAGGTTGTAATATTTTTTATCTTAATATTGAATAAAAGAGTTCATTCCTGTCCTAAAACATTGTGTCTATATTATTTTATTGATTTATGCATTTACGTCTATATATGAACATTGAAAGTGATAAGTAGAGATCGTATGTGTTGTAGCATTTTTTTCCTAAGATTTTTATAGGTCATGTTTGGGAGGAGACCCACAATCTAGGAAGATGCAATGGTGAAAGAGGTCTACACCAGATGTAAGGACCAAAGGTACACCTACTGACCTTCTTTCCTCTCTCTTGTATTTGATTTTAGATAGTTTTGGGGTAGCTTGGGAATAGAATTGTCTTTTAAGGGAATTCAATGCTCTACCTGTACCTCAACCCAATATAGGGGGATTTTCCTCGCTAGCATACATACTACTAGAATATGGTAGATGGTATAACTATTATTCCTACAAAAAGGGCACATACTAGGCCTTTACCATGAATGCTTCATCAAAATATCCTAGGTGAGAGATTTGTTAGACATGGCCAACCTCATAAAGAACCCAATTTTTAATGTGTCTTTAATACTCCAGATCTTTAACCACCATCACTTAAATACCTCTTCAAGCCCTTCTAAAAGTATTTGAATATATCCTAGTATTGCAATGTATATCCCACCTACAAGGGATTTTGGACCAAACTAAAAGTTCATCCTCCATGTGAATTTTGATGAAGATTGTTGACAAATCCTACAAATATATATTCCATTCTAGGGTTTGATTACTAGTAATCCCTAACTCCTCTACATATTTGCATCCCTCTCTCTATTATGTGGATATCTTATGATAATGAGTATCTACCAAAGTGAGGATATGTTTATTTATAAGATAGACCAACAGTTCACTAAACAGTCTAAATGATCGTCTACATCCAATCCATGGATATATACCAATGCAAACTTTTGAACCATTCCCTATTTTCTTTACTATCTAATTACCCACCAAAGGGAAGTAGAGTACCAATAATTTCTATATTATTGATGCATTCTAAAATTTCTTATTAGGATATCTAATCCATTATTCCAATGAGAGGGGCTCCACATACTTATGGAGCATCACACTCTTACATAAACCTTCTATAGACAAAAACCTCCAAAGGATTTTTCTAGTTAGTGCCTTTCACCAGTGTCATGCCTTCATTCTCTCTCTTCCCTATCCATGGGAAGCTAAAAATATCCTTCCTTATCTTAGTTAGTGTCACTTTTGGAAAATGTCCTAGAGAAATCCAATAGATAGGAATTTCCTCCAGAACTACTTTCACTAGAGTTAATCTTTCCCCAGAGGATAACCACCTGGTATGTAGACCCTTCTCTTAATATTATTGTATACTCATTGGCCTTCAATTCAAATCCTAAGTATTTCAAACCTAGATTGTGATCCACTACCTAAAAAGGAAGCAACGCGATGGAAGATTTATGGACATTAACCACCATCCTTGACATGTAAAATTTTAAGGATCCATACTAATCTGAAAGTGTAGGAACTTTAGCGAATATTACTAATTCTTAAAATGCCAACCTGTTGACGGGTGAAATTGACCGTCCATCAACTGGAAGAGCGAGTCCGGTCTGGGGTTTTCTAAATAACCTAAATCGTTTGGTGTAACTCGTTCTAACGAGTTTAATGGCTCCGTTAGCCAATCTAAGAATCCTAAAAGAAACGAATAAAAGAGAGAAATAACTAACTAATTACTAAACACACTATATATATGTCATATGTTCAAATGTAACTATAGTAGTTGTATTTAAGCAGAAGATATACATGTGTCGTTTATTTACATGATTTAAAAGATGCAAGTTTTAATCGAAACTTACGAAAATCGATGTGAAAAATGATTGCTTCTAGGAAGAAGATAAAGAAAGAACATAAAAATATTTATTGTTTTTCTTTTATAAATTTAAAGAATCTTGC
>SNQJ01S0070242.1:0-38712 GCA_010110895.2 Picea sitchensis | reverse complement strand
CACATGAAAGGATGAAATACAAATCATGTGGAAGCTATTGCAAGATAAGCCAAATCAATCATGAAGAGACTTAGAAGAAGCAAAGACAGAAAGAAGTCAGCAATCGAGAGGAAATTGGAAAAATACTTATGACGTTTTGTAGAAGACAACAAGATGAAAGTGTGGAATCTATTAGACAAGAGAGCCAATTATATATTGCAGAATACAATAAGGATGTAGATGGAAGCATGGAATCTGTTAGATGGAGGGAGCCAATTATATACACTCATACATGAAGCAAGGATTATGAGGGAGATAATCCTGTGATCCATAAAAGATGATGAAGTATATATCCATGATAGCAGCCATGAAAGAAAGTACGTATCCAGTTCAACCTTAGAAGAAGTCTTCTTTGAAGAGAAGATTTAAAGTATCCCTGGTTGTCCATCCACATCCATGATCTTGTGATGAAAGAAATAAATATAATCTTTAGGGCATGGAATCTACTCCATGGACCCAAGAGCTAAACACGAGGAAGAACATGAAGATTCAAAGAAAGAAAGAGAAGCCAGAACAACTAGTCATTGTATCAAGAATCAAAAGATTGTCAGGATGATATAAACTCAATAAAAGCAATCAAGCATAGGAACTGGAAGTCTTGATGAAGAACAATGTATGGAAGACTTATGAATGAAAGCATTGCGAGATCTAGAACTAGAGGTTCTCCCAGATGGAGGGAGAAGACTATGATGATTATTTGTTCCAATAAACCAGACTTATCTCTACATGAGTCATTATATCATCCGCAACATCCATAAGTTGGAGTTCTACATTAGATGAATACAAAGAATATTCTCTAGAGAAATTGAATAAAGAGCAAATGAAGAAGCAATCTCAAGACTTTGAGGCATACCAGAAAGAGACCCTTGTATGCAGATAGAAGAATATAACTTGGTGAAGAACCTCCAGTGCACAGCAAAAGCATGGTGAAGATTTCCTATAACATCAAGATGATTACTTAGTAGATCCGATCGCATGATAATAGAAGAAGTGCCACATGGATATGTTCCAGTTTTCCAACAATGATATACTCTATTGTTCAGAGCTACATGAAGCCTTCACAAAAAATCAGTGTTCCAGACTAAAGTACATTTGAAATCAATCATTACATTATCCGTGATGAAGTCCAGAAAGGAGAAAGCGATTCTCCAATACATATCTCCACAGATGAGCAGATAAGTAGACATTTTGGTAAAAGATGAAAGAGTTTGCGTACTCAAGTTGGAGCTCATGGAGATGACTTCCTTATTGAAAAATGAAGAGATGAATCCCAGGTTGGGAGGGAGCACTAAAAATATTATTGAAGACATTCATTTAAAAATATTCCATCTTGGACAGATTCTTTCTTGTTCAGAAAGTGGATTGAGATTTCTGATGGACAATGCTTTCCCATTGTGGTTAACATGGGAAATGGTCCAGATTGTTGATGTATCATAGATAGTGACTTCCTATTGTGGTTAACATGGGGAGTGGTCTAGGGTAGTCTCTCTTCTTGAGGGTTACTCAATAATATTGGCTTGCCTCGCCGGACAACGATTTCTCATTGTGGTTAACATGAGGAATGGTATGTTTTGGAGGTTGATACAAGACAATCTTTTCCTCTTGTGGTTAACAGGGGAAATGGTCTGGATAGTTATTCCTTAGGGTTTATACATTCTCTCCAGGGTGCACTTTGATTAGTGTAGGAGGAATGGCCCAGGGTGGGGAATGGTCCAAGCTCAGAAATCAGGGACAGGCATTCCTTAGGGTTTATACATTCTGTCTAGGGTGCACTTTGATTAGTGTAGGAGGAATGGCCCAGGGTGAGGAATGGTCTAGGCTCAGAAATTAGAAACAATCATTCTTCCTTGTTTGAGAAGAATAGAGTAGATATCCCATTGTTGATGTTCTACACTAAGGGTAGATATTCTTTCAAATCTCACAGATGTGAGTGAAATATTGGCCCAGATGATTCAGTTTATATCATAACATTGTTTCTGTGGAGGTTGCTATCAGATGTTTGTTATGAAGACTGTATGATAGTAGATGCATACTACTGTGGTGGATATGTTCCACTGTTCGTGACTATACGTTTCTGATCAAGTACTTGTGTGTTACTTGGTGTGGTAGTATACCACTGGAGTGTAGTTATGTACTACTATGGATAGAAACAATTGTGTTATATTTTGTTCTGATTGCCTTGAAGACTATCAACAATTTATTGGAAATAATTATCATCCAGATGAATGACGAACATAGATTTTCCAGACAGAAAATGGTTCAGAACATTTACTCTTCTAGATTAGAAGAATGGCTCTTGTATCACTCTGTGGAGTGAGCATCATGTCTGATTACTCAGATAGAGTATGGTTTCGAGAGATGATGCAGTTGATGATGATGATGGTTCTCATGATCTAGTCATGATCTAGTTTATATAACTATGTTGATGCTACCGGGTGAATGGTATGTTTTGTGCTCAATACCATTACCTGTAATACCTCCCTAGCTAGGAGGGAGTGTTGATATTATGGTATATGCGGGAGGTATTTACCTCCACGTGTAAACCTGACAAGGATAGAATACTATGGGAAGCAAGAAGAAACCCTATTTAGTTGGCTAATAACCCTAGAATATTTGTCGGCTCAAGAAGATAATTTATATTAGGTTATTAGCCTCCAAGAGAAGAAGTTGGCCAAAAGAAATAATAATATACTGAATAGAAATATACCTAGAATAAGAAGTCGGCCCAGGTAGTTATCTAGGAATACTATAAATACAGGGCGCCAGTCTCTCATTTGACACAATCTCATCAGTTTCAGAGAGTCAGTTCTGCGCAGTGTAGTTGCAGTCTTGTGCACAGGTTTGGAGGAGAGTTGTTGGTGCAGCTACTGCAACTAGCAATTACATTTTGGATTGGACTATCTCTTGGCTAGGTTTTGGAACATCTGATCAGCCTTTATTGATGTGCTATCATTGGGGAAAGGTGTGCTACCCTTTGTTTGGCTATCTAGCCTAGGGTTTGCTTCCGGAGTGATTCTTTGTCAAGGTTAAGGTGCTCGGAGGGTGGCTTCGGCCTATGGTTGGGTGACAAGGGTATTGTCAATGGTAAAACGAAAACACATATTTCATATTCTAACACCCCTTTGGTCATTGGAAAACCCCCTACAAAATCCATGGAAATGCTTTCCCATGGATGGGATGGAATAGGAAGTGGTGAGTATAGCCCCAATTTTCTATTAGTGGGCTTACAAGTAGAACCCATCACACACCCCTTTACATATTTAGTTACAATTTCTTTCATTTGAGGCCAATAACAAAACCTCTGCAAATGAGCCATAGTTTTTCCTACCCAAAATTCCCCGATACAAGAGAAGTATGAGATTCTCCTACTACATGGACTCGTTCACTTGTAGGAATACATAGTTTCCCAACATGATAGAGTAACTTTCCCTGGAGACAATAGTTCTCTACCTGTGCATCATGGGTTAGCTTGTCATGCACTTCTTTAAAATATTCATTGATGGCATATTGTTTTACATAGATATCATGAGATAAATAAGTATTCTTAAAAATAATAGAAGCAACAATAGGACGTTTATAAATCATATCATCTACTTTGTTACTTGTACCCTTCTTGTACTTGATTACCAAATGAAATTGTTGTAGAAAACCTATCCATATATAGTGCCGAGATTGTCATAATTTGCTCTGTGCTTGAAGATATTGTAAGGGCTGGTGATCTGTATGTATAATTGTTTCCTTCCCTAACAAGTAATGCTTCCATTTCTTTATGCTTTGAACTAATGCATACAACTCTTTATCATATGTAGGATAATTAAAAAAAACTTGGTTAAAACTCTCAGAGTGGTAACATATAGGCTTACGATATTGCATCAATACTGCACCCATCGCGTATCTACTGGCATCTGTCTCGATCTCGAACAACTATTGAAGATTCGACAGTGCTAATACCGGTATGGTACTGATCTTCTCCTTCAAAATATTGAAAGATTTGTGTTTCTTTCCTTCCCACTGAAAAGTGTTCTTCACACTGGTTAAGGCATGCAAAGGAGGTGCTATACAAGAGAACTTAGGAATGAATCTCCTCCAATACTGGATTGCACCCAAGAAGCTTCAGACTTCGGTTACACTTTTTGGCTTAGGCCATTTCACAATTACTTCAATTTTGGAAGGATCAATCTTCAATTGTCCTCCTCCCACGATATGACCTAAGTATACAAGTGCAGTCTTGCCAAATTCACATTTCGACATTTTCACATACAACTTTTCCCTTTGCAAAGTGTCCAATACTTCATTTACATGTGTTACATGTTCATCCCAAGTCCCGCTAAAAACAAGAATACTGTCTAAATATACAATCACAAAGTCATCTAGGAAAGGCCTGAATACATCATTCATCACACGCATGAAAGATGCCAGAGCATTGAAAATCCCAAACATAATAACTAACCACTCAAACAATCATTGTTTGGTTTTAAAGGCAGTCTTCCATGCATCCTGTTCTGCAACCTTGATTTGATGATATCGACTGCACAAATCAAACTTAGTGAAATAAACATAATTCTTCAACTGATTAAGTAAATCATCTATGCGAGGAAGAGGGTATCGATTTTTCACCATGATTTTATTTAAAGCCCAATAATTGACACACATTTTCCATGTGCCATATTTCTTTGGCACCATCACGATCAGAGAACCACAAGGAGATGAACTGGGCTTGATGACCCCTTGATCCATAAGCCCTATACCTGCTTCTTGATCTTTTTCATCTCCACAACTGACATCCTGTACATGCCCATATTAGGAAGAGGAGAATCCTACTAAAGATGTATCTCATGTTGGATTTCCCTCTTAGGAGGTAATCCATCTGGTTCCTGAAAAATATCATCATACATAGAAACAATATCAAATAATTCCTTTTTATGAGATGGATCACATCCTTGGAAAGCATCGTATGTCCCAACATCTTTCTCTTTGAAGACCATGGGTACATATTTCTTATTAGTGGTTATGAGTCTTTTCATTTGACCTGCACTAACAAGTGTCATAATTACCCTCATGTTATGAGCTCTAACAATATATTCCACTCCCCCTTTAGTAAGGTGGTATTCGTCTCATGACGAAAGAAGATTGCTTTTCTATCATAAAGATAAATACTCCCCAACACTATGCCACATATATCAAGCGGTACAACATCCAAATCCACTTCATCAATCAACTTCGAAGCAATAACAAATCTGACCCTACATTTTTTGGTGACATTAAGTTTTTCTTTATCACATACCCAACACAGAGGGTAAGGATTTGGATGTGGTTTTGTTACAAGACCCATATTCTTGACAAGTGCTTTAGAGATTAAGTTTACTTGGGAACCCAGATCAAATAATGTATCTATCTTAGTATGATTACATATAAATCGTATATGAAATAACTCATTCCTCTTTCGTTCATCAATATGAGATTCATCATTGGAACTTGAAATAGCATGAAGAGAATATTTACCTTGTACTCCATCCACTATGATAATTCCTTCATCTCCTGATTTAGAACCAAGATCTTGCTGCACTGTAGCAACAATCTTTGTCTTCCCCTTTCCACCAAACTGTTTCGGTTTCTTTTCCAGATGTAGTTTCCAACAATGTTCTTCATCGTGACCGATCCTCTTTCAATGAGTGCAAGATGTTTTTCCTCCTTCTCTCATTATTGTAGCGGTCTTTTGTCCTTCCTTTTGAACTTCTTCAAAGTCTTTTGTGGGAAATTGGAAGGTTTCTTCGTGGGATATTCTTGAACATGTTTCCTCCTGTTCTCAAGGTGAGTGGATTCCACACAAACTTCATTAAGACTAGTGGGGTTAAACAAGAGAAAAGTATGACAAATATAACTTTGAAGTGTGTCAATATACTTCATTAAAGTTTCATAAGAATCCAAAGGAATGTTCAATGCTAGATATTTCTTCCTAAATTCTTCTGTGAAACTTTGTATAGTTTGACTGTTACTCTGCCTCAAAATTTTCCATTCCGTGATTACTTTATGTAAATACCCTAATGGATAGAACTGCTTCCTTATCTCTATTTTAAATTTCGACCATGAGGAAAGAAACTTACCACACTTACTTCTGTCCTGTAGCTTGATCTCCCACCATACGAGAGTGGTGCCTTCCAAGTGAAGAGAAGCCAGTTGCACTTTAACTTCCTCTGCATTAATATGCTAAACACAACAATATACTTCAACCTGTCAGATCCAATTGTCTAACTTTTCAGGATTAGCATCTCCATTAAACATAGGTAAATAAAACTTTAAATCAATCTTAATAATGGTTTCTTAAAAGAGGATTTATGGTTATAATGTTGAGAGTGATAAGAATGCTTAGAGGAAGAAGAACTAGAACTTGAAGTAGAAGATGGAGGTTCGGGAGGATCTCCTCCAGCCCCTTGGTTTACTGAAGCATCATCATCTGGTGGTGCTTCCTTTTTCTTCCCTTTCTTCTTCATCCTCTTCTCATAATCTCCATACATTCATTCGACCATTTCTGACATGCGATAAAAGACCATTTGAAAGTTTTTCTCATGTTCATCATGTTTATCCTCTTCTTCCATCTTATTCCTTTGGGATGCATGACCAACTTTGGGATTGAATGTCTTAAGAGATCATTTACCCTGCTTATGCTTGGCCCTAGTAAGCATTCATACTCAACAATTCAAGTCAAATATGGCTTCTCTGATACCAACATGATCCAAGATCTTTTCGCCAGGTGACTTATTAAAGAATCGTATTACATTAGCATAAACAAAAGTACACCATAAAGAAGGAAAATCTCAAAAGGAAAGAGACATAATCATGCAATATGAACACAAATAACTTGATAACAAAGTTCATCCCTGGTGGACTACGTCTCTGGGTCCTGCTCTCAAATGGGTAGGTCTTTTTATTAACTCCATAAAAGAATTGGGCAAAATACATAAGTCTACCTCATTATGGAGTTAAGCTACAAAATATTTGCTCAAATCAGAAAAATAACACCACCACTGCGTTCGTGGCGTCATTTTACCTAAAAAATGACTATCTCCATGCCTTGATCTGAGTTAGACACATTTTGGCCCAAGAGGCATCCTTGCCTCGGTTTGCATGTCACTGCTCCTTAAATAAATGACTGGACTGTCTCAAATTCAGTGAAAAAATATCAAAAATAATTCCCAATTCTGTACCATATAGACACGCTTGGTCTGCCCCTTCTTCGTGTTCTTGTGTGTTTCAAATGCACTATCTAAGCCCCTTTTTATACAATTTTCTGGGTAGTGATGTAATAAGTGCAGTGGTTGGCGTGTTGGTTAAAGTGGCTGAATTTAGGGAGCAGTTAGGCGGAGGTCCTGGGGTCGAATCCCACAGGCCTTCCCTTTTATACATATGGTTATAACAAAGACACGCTCTGCTAAATATAACAGGCGGCCACTTAATGGCGGAATGGATTATTAACTAGCGGAGAATATGGCAGGTGTGCCATATTGGCAGATCCCTTTGTTATTTGTGGTGGTCGGTTGGATAAACCCAAAAATGGCGGACATGCCGCCATATTTGGCAGTGTTTCTAATATATATATATATATATTTTCAATTTTTGGTCACAGAGTGTCATTGTGCATTTCAGGGGTGACACATGGTGCCTCCCTATTGGGCCACATGGAATCCATTGATTTCCCCACCTGTGCATGATGAGGTCACCTCAGACACATGGCACCTTTTGGGTGGTGCCATGTGGCATCACCTGGGGTTCCACGTGGCACTTTTTTACTGGTCCATGTGGCACCCTAAAAAGTCTGAATTTGAGTGACATGTGGCAACCTCAAGTGCTGCCACATGGCATGCTGACTTCATCATGACACATGTCACCCTCTACGCTTACCATGTAGGTTGTACGGATATTGATGTCATCCATACTGATGTTGACGTCAGCAGTACAGGTGCTAACCCATCCCTGCTGATTGGGCTAGGTTGACCAAAACTTTGACTACTTATATCTTTTGTTCCGTAACTCCGTTTGATGAGCCGTTTTCACCGTTAGAAATCTTGCGACACACTCTTCATGATCATGCTATTTTCACTGAGTTTTGGGAACTTTGAATATTTTCCCTTTTGTTGTCTGTTGAAGCCATTCTGAGCATTCTTATTTTCTTCTGTGCATTTTGAGTTGTTCTTAGACTTCTCTGGATCCTTTTTGGATCACCCAAGCTAGTGGGATTGGAGCCCATTCTAAAATTATTTCAACTTTAATACTTTGATCATTGTGCCAGTTACTCAAGTTCTTTTGAATTTCAATGGTTAAGCATTTCCTTTTGACTAGATGACTGATATTTGATTACTTATTGATTTTTATCTTTTTCATGTTGAGTTCTTGATTGAGTATGATAACAATCATGGTGAGTGTGTTTGTGTTGTTATTAGTGTTCATTACACATATTGTAAAGCCTAGGACGCAAATATCGGGCGTGCACACTTCCACGATAGAATAAAACAAAGGAAATCGAGTAGGCAGGACACTTGGTGAGAATGAGGAGATAAAAGTATTCATATAGGGGAGAGTTGGGGTTCCTTGGGTGCATGACATGCCAAGGGGAGACTCCACCCAAGGTCCTTTGTGACACAAGTCAAACGACAAACATTTTGATGAAGGATTGAGGTCATGAATTGGGCACTCCACCAACGACGAAAAATTAGGCAAGTTGTCTCAGCTCACCTAAGGGGCACGTGCACCCAAGATGATGAGTTGGTTAGAAAGATCAGTGGGTCAGACAACTGACGAAACAAATATTTTAGTGGGTCGGCTTGGCAAGCCTCCCAAACACACCCACATGAGAAGTCGACCCAACCTTTCGAAGGGGTGCAACTTGGTGAACCGACGAGTCGGCTCACCCATGGGAAAATAGATGTGATAGATGGGTTCCTATAAAGGAAAGAGGGTGCACAACCAAGAAGGCATCTTGGAAGAAAAGGAGAGTAAGAAAGCTATTTGGTTCTGAGGTAGATGAAGAAGAGAGAGCTCCCTCAAGGCACCAATTCGCTCAACATTGGAAGATTTGTGCTACCTTGAGGAGGATTCGATGGACATAGTTGGGCAAGCTTCTTTTGTGATGATTTTGGTGAAGTTTGTAAAACATAGTTTTGTTGGAGGCATGTGTGAGGTAGAATCGAAATCCATGAAGTCTACAAAAACATAGAGACAACAATTATGTGGTCGTGGGCATGTCTGAGTTTCATTGTAGGTGGTCGGGGAGACAGTTTTGATAGAGAGTCTTAGTGTGAAGAATATAGTCTTGAGTTTCTTGGTGAGGTGAGGAGAGTCATGTGACTCACTGAATTTGTAAACTAAGTTGGTAGTGCTCATATTGTAATTGTTTTGAAATAACAAATACTTAGTCGAATGTTAGGCACATGATCTGGATTATTTTCGGCACGAAATGAGAGCGGAGATATAATAAAGAAATGCACAGAGATATCACGTATATTCAGTAATATAACAGAAATATATCAGAGATGCAACCATAAACACAAAGATACAGTAATACACGATTTCTATTAACAAAATAAATGTACAGAGACTGTAAAAATATATAGTGAAAGACTTGCTAGAATGGTGGCAGCTTATCTCTGAGAAGTGATGTGACGACTACTCACATTCGCAAGAAGATGATTACAATGAGGCTCTAGAGGCCTTTTTACAATAAACAAGAATGCCAAAATTCCTAGACATCCAAAAACCTAACCCTAGGAGATGAAGCACCAAAAGTCATGTGGGCCCCGTTTGGGTAAGTTAGTACATCAACTTCCCGGGGTCGTAACTTTTGCATACAATCTCCATTTTAGGCGTATGATAGCTCGTTTGGAAGGTATCGTTGAGGAGATTCATTTTGGGGGCTCAATCATGCCTTTGGCTATTATTGAGAATCTCGATCTCAAAAAACCTTCATTTAGGCCCTCAAAATGGCCCTGGAAGTTAAAACCTGCTAAAAATAGTAAATTGCCAAAATTGCCAGAAAACTGTTTTGAGCCAGTCGGAAAAGGTGGGTGGCCACAGATATCCACCTGGATCAACACATTTTGTGCCACTCACACTATATCTATGTTTCTTTCTTTTTTTCCACTAGTGTTCTCTTGGCTTCTCATGTTCATGGATGTATGATTAAATATGACTAAGTGTTAAAGTTGTTAACAAATGTCTAAATATACAAGAGTAACACTAGAGTAGGAGTGTGACTCATCGATTGCCTAGAATGGAGTATTGGTATGCTCTAGGTGAAGAGACGTAGTTGGGACAAAGTATCCTTGGTGTTGTCGAGAATCCAAGTGAGAAACATCATGATGTTGCACGCCCTCAAGAGGTGCATTATCACAAGATACAGTGTGGGGACATGATAAATGGTATCAAATCCGATTCATTGCAGATTTTGGAGAAGGGTTAGGGAGATCTTCACCACTATCTCGAAAATAGATGGTATCATAGATTATTTGTATCTTCACCAATACTATAGTAAAAATAGTTGTGGGAGGGGTGCACTTGTTGAGAATAAAGGTTGTTGAAAATTTGGTTCGGTGGGAACGTTCAAAGACTTGGTGAACCGTTCAGTGGAGCGAACTAGTTCATTTCAACCTATGCATCAAACTTACGATAGAGGTTCAGTTAATGATGTGGTGGAGAGGTTGGCCTAGGAACACATCTTGTATAGACCAAGAGTAGAATTTTTGGTAAGAGGAAGCACTTGGATAGGGTGGGTGATCGCAAAATCCATCATAGATTTCATTGCATAAGTTGTCGCAGACTTGATCTCAAAGGAAGTTTGAGTGTAGACTTGGTTGGTTTGATTCATGATGGAAGTCAATGTTGGACATGTTGTTCACACCTTGAGAGACTAGTTATAGAGTTCGTTGGTTGAATGGAGCACTTGGGAAAGGTATATGAATGCAATATCTATTGCATGATCTAGCCACATAAGTGATCATAGAAGCGAAACACAAAGGGTGACCATAGAAGTGATCATGAACGAGAGAAATTTTGGGTTGCAGCAAGGTGAAGCACTTGGGTGCATTGGAAAACCTGGGTCGACCTAGAGCAGATTCATAATAGTTAGTTTGTTGGGCTTGTTTTCATCATGACGTCTTTGTGTCGTGCATCACCGAGAACAATAGTTGATTTGAACTAGGTTGTTGGATGATGGGTGACCACAACCTTCAAACAAGGTGAATCTTCACAGAGTTACAACGGTCAGTTATCATCAATATGACTTGACCATCAGGTGGTGGATGCATGGTTCCTTGAAGCAAGAGCAGTCAATATGTGAATATGGGAAGGCATTGGAGATGCGTTAAGACGATTGCATGGGAATTTTTGGACTTAGATGGATTTCTAAAGTGGATGGATGGAATCAACCTTGTATTGTAGAAAAGGTCTTGCAGATTCATGTAGTTGCAGACAGTGGTTGAGGGGATTTCATGAGTCGGTTGCTTGGGAAAGAAGAGGTCCAAGACAACGTACTTAGAACATTGTTGCAACAAACAATGTTTTTGGAAAGGTACGGTTGGTTTCTTTTTCTTGAATTTCCTAAGTGGTTCAGTGTGTTCTTTGGAGGGAAATCGAATGACTTGGTGGTTCAAGCACTATCTATTTTCGTAGTGAAAACCAACATATTTGAGGGTGACTCAAGTGGTGTATATTTGAAGAATTTTTGTAGCAGTTTGGGACGTCTTGGTTGGGTGAATGTGCAGAGATATTGGGTTACCTAATTGGATGATTCCTGTGGTGGAATTAGAAATATTTGGATGCATTCATGGAGGTGGCTTGGGGAAGATGCCTAAGTCTTTGATGAGGTGCATTGTACTGGTCACTATAGTGAATTATGTAAGTTTTGAGTTTGAGAGGATGTGTGAGGCACCCTGGTGTTTAGTGCCTTAGCCAAATTAATTGGTCCATGCAATGACTTGACAGTCACAATGAAAATTCCAAAGTTTGAATGCATGTAGCAGGTGTAAGGTAGTTTTGTTCCAAGAGATAGACGAGGTCAATAAAGGAGTTGACCAAGAATTTTTGGAAGTCAACCTGAATGGGTAGAATACAGTCCAAGTGACTTGGGTGGTGTTCACTCACCTTTGGTATGGGACATTGGATGAGGTAGAGCACACCTTGGTGACTTGAGGATGATTGTGCGATGACTCAGAGATATAATAGGGTGATTGGTTGGATTTGGCAGAAGTATTGGTGTGAACATGCCTAAGGCATGGAAGTTCTTTGAGGTGACTCATTCTACTTTGAGCACTTTGGACAGATCATTGGGATGTTTGAGGAATGGATTTGTGTTGGCCACACTCATCATAAATGTTGAGTTGTGGAGAGGTCACTTGATGGAAGGAGGTCATTTGAGGACTTGCCTTTGTTTGGAGGATTGTACGGACATGCATAACATAGCATGAATATATTACTTGGTCATGAGCATTTCTCTTGATTTGGGGTAGCATGGTTGAGGGTGAAGTCGAACCATTCCAAGGCATAGATATGTAGACATAGCAGTATGGATGAATGATGAAATAGTGGGGCAAAGGTAGTCTAGATGTGAATTTCATAGTGTAGAATATTGGTTAACTATGCCATGAGGTGGACAATGGAGTCAAGTTGTTGCAAAAGACTTTGTTTCAGGGTGAATTCATAGTGCATAAAGGTGAGGGAAGACATTGCCTTGGTCTGATATCATTGCACAGATGGAATGAATTGCAAAAGGAATTTAGAGTCTGAATGTGCCAATAGGTTTGAAGTGTATCACTTAGACATTACAGAAGATCTCCTTGAAAAAAATCGGACGATGGCAAAAATGATGAGGTTAGGATGGATACTTGCGTTAGTATTTGGAGTTGAAAAAACTGATAGAGATTCATACATAAAAGACTAAGTTCAAGTTTTGGGTTTCACATTTCAAGAACTAGACGTGACAGTTGGAATAGCTACCCAACCAGTGTAGGACTTGAGGCTAGCATTATGCAGAGACGTGACAAATTTTGGTTGAAGTACGGGCGTATCATCAAGTTCACAGGAGTTCAACACTTAGAAATTTTTGAGGTTTTGGTTGAGGTTGCAGCATCAGTTGAGGTGACAAAAACAACAAAACAGAGAGTGATCATTGCAGCAGGCAGTGGCAGCTTATAAATTGTGAATAGAGTTGGGGAGGAGACATCTTTCCATCGTTGTGAACAATTTGGTCGCACACAACTTTGAGAAAAGGGAAGTGTGAATGGTTTCAAAGGTTGCATATGATTGTTGTGAAAGTTTGAAATTTGGATTTTCCACTTCGCAAGGAAACTTGAGGTTTCCACTTCGATACAATTTTGGGGTTTCCATTTGGCACGAAACTTGGGGTTTCTATTAGACTTAGTTACAATGGAGGCATGATTTTGGGAAGAGACTTGGAGATCAAATATTTTGTGGATGTTTCTGAGGATGGAAATTAATTTAGGTGTGGGATGATGTAATTCATGTGACGCCAATCCTAGGTGCACACACTTCCACGACAAACTAAAACATAGGAAATTAGGCAAGCAGGACACTCGGTGAAAATGAGGAGATAAAAGTTTTCATATAGGGGAGAGTTGGGGTTCCTTGGGTGTGTGGCGTGCCAAGGGGAGGCTCCACCTAAGGTGCCTTGTGACGCAAATCAAATGACATATGGTTTGATCAAGGGTTGAGGGCATGAATTGGACACTCCACCAATGAAGGAAAATCGGCTAAGGCATGGGGAGCGCACTTAGTAAATTTGGATCAACTCTCTTAAGGGGCATGTGCATCTAAGATGATGAGACAATCAGACAAATCGATGGGTCATCCAAGTGGATGAAAAAATAATTTGGTGCGTCATTTGGGTAAGTTGTTGGCACGTGGTCACATGAGGAGTTGACCCAACCTTGCGAAGGGGTGCGACTTGGTGAACCAATGGGTCGGCTCACCCATGGGAAAAGAGATGCGATGGATGGGTGCCTATAAAGGAATGAGGGTGCACAACCAAGAGGGAAACTTGGAAGAGAAGGAGAGGAAGAAGAGATATGCATTTCTGAGGTAGACCAAGAAGGGTGAGCTCCTTGAAGGAGCCAAGTCGTTGCACATGGGAGGACTTGTGCTGCCTTGAGGAGGATTCAATGGATAGATTTGGGAGAGCTTCTTTGGGATGATTTTGGTGAATTATGGAAACTGCATTTTTTTTGGAGTCATGTGTAAGGAAAAAGAAAAATCTGTAAAGTCTTTGGAAACAAAGAGACAACAAGTTTGCGGCCGTCAGCATGTCTAAGTTGCACCGTGGGTGCTTGTAGAGAATATTGTGACAAAGAGTCTTTGTGTGAAAAATGTGTTCTTGAGTGTCCTAGTGAGATGAGGCGAGTCGTGTGACTCTACCAATTTTTTAAACCAAGCCGATAGTTCTCATATTGTAATTGTTTCACAATAACAAAGACTTAGTCGGGTGTTAGGCACAATTTGTGTCGCCCACACTATATCTATGTATCTTTCATTTGTTCCAATGTTGTTCTATTGGCTTCTCATCTTTATGGATGTATGCTTAAATATGACTAAGTGATGCAGGAGCATCGCTCACTCATCAAGCGAGCCAGCGCGTGGAGCAGGAAGAATAGTTGGACAGTGTCAACACATATATTTTTGAATTTCTTTGAAAGTTGTTGCGCGGACCTTTAAATGAAGGCATTCATAAGGAGCGCACTATGTACATTGTAAATGGACCTTGAGCCTTTAAGCTCACATCCTTAGGTAGCTGAGGCATTTAATAGTTTTAATGTTGTTAGATAGGAATTGATTGTAGATTTGATAGTTGTAGAATTCGAGAGGGAAAATGGAATATAGGCACCCTCCTTTGTACATTGTATGATTATTCAGAAGCATTCAGAAGAGAAGAGCAAGCAGAGAACTTGGAGGGAGAACCCATGTACAGATTGAATTAATAGAAGAAAGACTTTGATTCAATTCAATGGTTTGTGTTGTTTCTCTGTGTTGATATTATGCCCATGTTTGTTTGCTTTCTGTCATGCATTTGCTTTGATATGCTGTGTATGTGATTTCATAATTGAATTGGAATCTGTGAGAGAGAGGAGAATGAGTTTCAATTGTTTCTCTGTCTGATCTAGGAGATTCCTGCATAGAGTGCAGTTGAATTCATCCGCAAGGAGTGCATTGATGAGGCTAGATAGTTAAAATCTTATTCTCATTTGCCCAGAAGTTGAGTTGGGTTATTTGATCCGTGCAAGAGAAGTGCAGGCCGGATTGGAAGTCTTAGCAGTTAGTTTGAGCACAGGAAGACCGTGATTACAGTGGCTGCAAGCGCACAGGATCTAAGGGACTCAACACTTCGAGAGATGTTGGAAGTCGAACGTGAGGATCGTGTGAAAGTCTTTGAAGGGGTCAGAGGGATTAAGCTTAGGAGGGATAGTTCCTTTCGTGGATACGGGAGGATCACCCAGGGAGGAGGAATCGACAGTTGGTCTTGCAGGGGAAAATTTGCGAAGACACGACGATCATCAGATCTTGGAGAAGTTGCGTGGGGGTTAGTCCTTAGGCGCAGGAAGGAGGAACCAAGAGCCATCGCATATCGACATATCGGGGTTTGCGTAGGCGAGAGTTTAATATCCTTTGAAATCGCGAGTAGCGATTTCCCGAATTAATCGGAACCGTTGATTGTCACGGGACAGGTGGCGTGAGATCCCGAGAGATCAGGATTCGACATTCAGGACTTTTCATTGCAAAAGAATTGTGAACGGAAAAATCACAATCCCGCGATTCTTGATAGAAGTAGGAGAGAGGAAGTGACGTGGCAGTGTGGGACCACGTGTGTTAGTGGAATACAAGTTGAGTTGTATCGGGGTTCGGAGTTCGGAGTTTTGAGGCAGAAGTGAATCGTGACATCACCTGTGCTGATTTCCCGATAGGGAAATCCCCGATATCTGGAGGCGTTGACCTTTGACCATCAGAGATCGAGGTTTGGAGTTTTGATTTGCATAAGAACCGTGTTCATAGGATTCGCGAAATCGTGAATTCTGATTTCCCGATTTGGAAGGGAGATCAGTATAGAGTGATTGTGGGTAAAGAACTTCCGATGGAGAAGTTGAAGAGCATTTAGCTCTTCGGGCCAAGGTTGAAGAAGGTCCTGGAAGAGGCGGTTGGACCGTGAGGGTCACGCGTCCTCGCACCAAGTGGTATCAGAGCGGGTATATATTTTCTTTCTGAAGCAGAGACAGAGATTCATCATGCCACCGAGAAGAGAAAGGAAGTCACCTAATCGAGAAGACAGGGATGCGCGAAGAAGGGGTAGGCCAGCAAGAAATCCAGAAATGGAACGCCAGATGAGAGATCTCCGAGCAAGGCTTGAGGAGATGGAGACAGCGCAGAAACGCGGAGTCGGCGCTGGAGAGTTCAGTGATTCCGAGGTGGAAGAGGAAGCTGGACATGCAGAGGAAGTCACAGCAGAGGATGCTTCAACCGAGCGATTGATCAGAGCCATTTCTAGAATGAGCTCAAAGACTAAGATGGACATTCCCGTCTATGAGGGGAATATAGATGCAGAAGAGTTGTTGGATTGGATCCGAGCACTCGAAACCTACTTCGATTATGAGGATATCGAAGAGGATAAGAAGGTGAGGCATGTTGTTACCAAGTTGAAGGGACATGCAACCTTATGGTGGGACGAGTTGCAAGCTGACAGGCGTTCCAAGGGAAAACAAAAGATTAAGAGCTGGGATCGGATGATCGCTAAGATGAAAGAGAAATTCATCCCCAGAGATTACCAGATCACACTGTTCAGGCGAATGCAGAACCTGAGACAGAAGTTGATGATGGTGAAGGAGTACACCGAAGAGTTCTACAGGCTCAATATCAGAGCAGGCCATTGGGAGAGCGATGATGAGAAGGTGGCGAGATATATGAATGGTCTAAGGTATGACATTCAGGATGAGCTAAGCATGGTTACCATCTGAACAGTTGAGGATGCGTACCAGATGGCTCTAAAAGCCGAGGAAAAGCTGAGCCGCAAGCAGGGACAGCGAGGGCGAGGCAGGAATCAGCCCAAAGGCAAGGCAGTTTCCCAGGAAAAATTCCAGAAGCCCAAGGAGGAGTGGAAGAAACCTTAAGGTAAGGTTGAAAGAGGTGGAACCTCACAACAGAGGCAACAATATGCTGAGCCGAAGAGGCAGCATACAGAGCAGGGTGGAAGTTATGCTGATGCCAACACATTTCCTCGTACCAGAGGTAGAGGAAGAGGCCAAGGTGGAATCATCACATGTTTTACATGTGGAAAGGATGGACATAAAGCCGTTGACTGTCCAGATAGGAAAATGGACAGAGGAGAAACTTACATCATTGAGGCGCAAAGGTGTGATGCTGAGACAGAAGATGCAGACAGCGGAAGGTCGCTTGGGATGCATAAAGTCATTTTGACACCTGAGAAAGAGGTGGAGAGCGCAGTGCAGAGGAGTAGACTGTTCAGAACAGCTTGCACAGCCAAGGATAGGAAATGCAAGGTCATAGTTGACAGTGAAAGCACCGACAATCTCGTTTCAATCGAGATGGTGGAAAAGCTAGAGCTGGAAACAACTAAGCACCCGAGTCCATATAAAGTCTCGTGGTTACAGAAAGGACACCGGGTAAGTATCACTAAACAATGCTTAGTTAAATTTAAGATTGGGAATTACCATGATGAGATTCTGTGTGATGTTATTCCCATGGATGTATGTCATATATTGCTGGGGAGACCATGGCAGTATGACCGAAATGTTGTTCATGACGGGAGGATGAACACATACACCTTGGAGAAGGATGGGAGAACACACAGATTGCTTCCGATAAAGGATAAGGAAGTGAAGACGGAAGTAAACAAAACAATACTTCTCATGAGTGGGAAGGAACTTCTCACAGAGATGGAGAAGAACGAAGATCCACAATTCTTTGTTGTCAGGAAGCCGAGAATTGTCCTGACTAGCACAAGAGTGGATGACTTGCCAGACGAGATTCATGAACTATTGGGAGAGTTCACTGATATCATCATGGATGAACTACCTCGTTCGTTGCCACCGATGAGGAGTGTGAGTCACCATATAGACCTCATACCTGGAGCAAGTTTGCCGAATAAGGCAGCGTACAGGTTGACACCTTAGGAGAATGAGGAAGTCAAAAGACAGGTACAGGATTTGCTGGACAAGGGACTGGTCAGAGAGAGTCTGAGTCCATGTGTTTTTCCGACAGTACTAAGTCCGAAGAAGGTTGGAGGCTGGAGAATGTGTACAGACTCGAGAGCGATTAACAAAATCACCATCAGGTACAGATTTCCACTGCCGAGAATGGATGATCTGATGGATTGCCTGAGTGGGGCAAATTATTTTTCGAAGATTGATCTGAAGAGAAGATATCATCAGATTCACATAAGAGAGGGTGATGAATGGAAGACAACATTCAAGACAAACGAGGGTTTGTACGAATGGCTGGTCATGCTGTTTGGTTTGACAAACGCGCCGAGCACATTCATGAGGCTGATGAATGAAGTCTTGAGGGAGTTCATCGGGAAATTTGTAGTCGTATATCTGGATGATATATTGATCTACAGTAAGATGAAGGCTGAACATTTGAAACATTTGGCCATTGTGATGAGAAGACTGCAGTAGGAGAAACTGTTGATCAATTTGAAGAAGTGTTCCTTCATGCAGACAGAGCTCATTTATTTGGGTTTTGTTATTTCAGCGAATGAGTTGAAAATGGATCCTGAAAAGGTGGAAGTGATCAAGAATTGGCCATCACCGAGAAATATTTTCGAGGTGAGAAGTTTCCATGGATTGGCTAGTTTCTACAGAAAATTCATTCGGAATTGCAGCGGAATTAGCGCAGCAATGATGGACACCGTGAAGAAGTGGCACAAGACTTTTCATTGGACAGCGGAGGCTGAAAAGAGCTTCAATCTGTTGAAGCGAAAGATAACAGAGAAACCAATTCTGGTGTTGCCTGATTTCCAGAAGACATTTCAAGTGAAATGTGATGCAAGTGGATATGACGTAGGAGGGGTCTTAAGTCAAGATGACAGGCCAATTGCATATTTCAGCGAGAAGCTGGACGATGCAAAGATGAAATACTCCACGTATGATAAGGAGTTTTATGCCATCATACAGGCATTAAAGAAGTGGAGGCATTACTTGATACCCAAGGAATTTGTATTGTACAACGATAATCATGCATTGCAGTTTGTGAGTCAACAAGAGAAGTTGAACCAAAAACATGCAAAATGGGTAGAGTACATGCAGAATTTCACGTTTGTGATCAAACACATTTCAGGGACTGCTAACAAAGTAGCCGATGCTTTGAGCAGGAAATGTTTGTTGTTGCAGAAGTTCAAAATCAAAACATTGGGTTTTGAAAATCTCAGAAATATGTATGCAGGTGATGCAGATTTCAGGGAAGCTTATGAAGCGGCTGAGAATCCAGTTCTCAGAGATCGGAGTCCATGGATAGATTTCATGATCCAAGAAGGATTGTTGTTTAGAGGCAATCAGCTATGTATTCCGAATTGCTCCATGAGGGAGAATTTGGTGAAGGAAGAACATAGTGGAGGCTTAGCAGGTCATTTTGGACATGACAAGACATTCGCGAAGCTGAGCGAATCGTATTTTTGGCCAGGCATGCGAGCCGATGTTAAACGATTTGTTGACCGATGTAGGATTTGTCAACATTCGAAGGGCCGGAAGCAGAATGCAGGGTTTTATCAGCCATTGACCATACCTGAGAGGCCATGGGAGGCGATCAGTATGGATTTTGTTTTGGGTTTGCCAAGAACGAAAAGAGGAGTTGATTCCATCTTTGTGGTGGTAGACAGGTTTTTGAAGATGGCACATTTTATTCTGTGTCAGAAGACTAGCAATGCGACACACATCGCCAACTTATTTTTCAGAGAAATTGTGCGACTACATGGATTGCCGAGAAGTATAGTCTCGGATCGGGATACCAAATTCATAGGTCATTTTTGGAGGACACTATGGAAGAAGCTGGGAACTAATTTGGCTTTTAGTTCAACTTACCATCCGCAGACAGATGGGCAAACAGAGGTGGTGAACAGGAGTCTGGGGAATTTATTGAGAAGCTTGGTGACAGAGCACCATAGCAGTTGGGACCAGATATTACCACAGACAGAGTTTGCGTACAACGATTTGGTGAATCGGAGTACAGGAAAAAGCCCATTCCAGATTTTGTATGGAACACAACCAAGGGGAGTTTCTGAACTCAGGGAGTCAGAACAGGCTGGAACTAGCAGTGCTAGCGCGGAGGAATTCGTTGAGGGGATGCAGAAACTTCACAGTCAAGTGAAGCAACGACTGATGAAATCAAATCAAGAGTATAAGGGCAGAGCCGATCAACGGAAGAGACAACTTCAGTTTGAAGTTGGTGATCTAGTTCTAGCGCACTTGAGGAAAGAGAGGTTCCCAAGGGGAACATATAACAAGCTCAAGATGAAGAAGATTGGGCCATGCAAAGTCCTGAAGAAATTCGGGGAAAACGCTTATGAGATTGAGTTGCCAGATGGCATCGGGATATCTCCGATTTTTAATATTTTGGATTTATACCCATACAGGGCTGGAGAAGCAGAGGCTGGAACTGAGGAACCAGTGAACCAGTGGCAGAAGCAATTACCAGTTGCAGAAGATCCGCAGATGGAGTGCATACTAGACAAGCGAGTGGGAAAGAAGACCAGGCGGAAGCAGTATTTTGAGTACCTGGTGAAATGAAAGAATCACCCAGTGGAGGATGCCAGCTGGGAGACAGAAGAAGTTATACAGAAGAATGGACACACCATACAGGAGCTCATGGACAGGAGCCCATGAAGATTTTCGAGCCGAGGAGTATGATGCAGGAGCATCGCTCACTCATCAAGCGAGCCAGCGCGTGGAGCAGGAAGAACAGCTGGACAGTGCCAACACATATATTTTTGAATTTATTTGAAAGTTGTTGCGCCGACCTTTAAATGAAGGCATTCATAAGGAGCGCACTATGTACATTGTAAATGGACCTTGAGCCTTTAAGCTCACGTCCTTAGGTAGCTGAGGCATTTAATAAGTTTAATGCTGTTAGATAGGAATTGATTGTAGATTTGATAGTTGTAGAATTCGAGAGGGCAAACGGAATATAGGCACCCTCCTTTGTACATTGTATGATTATTCAGAAGCATTCAGAAGAGAAGAGCAAGCAGAGAACTTGGAGGGAGCACCCATGTACAAATTGAATTAATAGAAGAAAGACTTTGATTCAATTCCATGGTTTGTGTTGTTTCTCTGTGTTGATATTATGCCCATGTTTGTTTTCTTTCTGTCATGCATTTGCTTTGATATGCTGTGTATGTCATTTCATAATTGAATTGGAATCTGTGAGAGAGAGGAGAATGAGTTTTAATTGTTTCTCTGTCTGAGCCAGGAGATTCCTGCATAGAGTGCAGTTGAATTCATTCGCAAGGAGTGAGTTGATGAGGCTAGATAGTTAAACTCTTATTCTCATTTTCCCAGAAGTTGAGTTGGGTTATTTGAGTCGTGCAAGAGAAGTGCAGGACGGATTGGAAGTCTTAGCAGTTAGTCTGAGCACAAGAAGACCGTGATTACAGTGGCTGCAAGCGCACAAGATCTAAGGGACTCAACACTTCGAGAGCTGTTGGAAGTCGAATGCGAGGATCCTGTGCAAAGTCTTTGAAGGGGTCAGAGGGATTGAGCTCAGGAGGGATAGTTCCTTTCGTGGATACGGGAGGATCACCCAGGGAGGAGGAATCGACAGTCGGTCTTGCAGGGCAAAATCTGCGAAGACACGATGATCGTCAGATCTTGGAGAAGTTGCGCGAGGGTTAGTCCTCAGGCGCAGGAAGGAGGAACCAAGAGCCATCACATATCGGCATATCGGGGTTTGTGTAGGCGAGAGTTTAATATCCTTTGAAATCGCGAGTAGCGATTTCCCGAATTAATCAGAACCGTTGATTGTCACGGGACAGGTGGCGTGAGATCCCGAGAGATCGGGATTCGACATTCAGGACTTTTCATTGCAAAAGAATTGTGAACGGCGAAATCGCGATCTCGCGATTCCCGATAGAAGTAGGAGAGAGGAAGTGACGTGGCAGTGTGGGACCACGTGTGTTAGTGGAATACAGGTGGAGTTGTATCGGGGTTCGGAGTTCGGAGTTTTGAGGCACAAGTGAATCGTGACATCACCTGTGTCGATTTCCCGATAGGGAAATCCCCGATATCTGGAGGCATTGACCTTTGACCATCAGAGATCGGGGTTCGGAGTTTTGATTTGCATAAGAACCGTGTTCATAGGATTCGCGAAATCGTGAATTCCGATTTCCCGATTTGGAAGGGAGATCAGTATAGAGTGACTGTGGGTAAAGAACTTCTGACGGAGAAGTTGAAGAGCATTTAGCTCTTCGGGCCAAGGTTGAAGAAGGTCCTGGAAGAGGCGGTTGGACCGTGAGGGTCACGCGTCCTCGCACCACTAAGTGTTAAAGCTATTAAAAAATGTCCAAGTATACAAGAGTTTCACTAGAGTATGAGTGTGACTCGTCGGTAGGCTAGAATAGAGTATGGGTATGCTCTAGGTGAAGATCTGTACTTCGGACAAAGTATCCTTGGTGTTGCCAAGTATCCAAGTGAGAAACTTCACAGTGTCGCATTCCATCAATAGGTGTGTGATTGCAAGGCACATTGTAGGGACATGACACATACCATGTATGATTGTAGATTTTTCTCCTTTTGATTCTATGAATAACCCTCACCATGAAAGTCTATTTTATTGTTATGTGGGTTTATTACAACATCTGCAAGACATAGGTTGGCTCTGAATTGCATCTCAGAAAAGAATTGGTCCTCCTGGCACATACTCGACATCAGGTGCTCCAAATGAAATTAGTTCTAATGCATATATTTAAATCCTATATAACATATATGTTGCAGTAAAAAGAACAAGGCCCGAAATTTAATTAAAAAATGTCTTTGCTTGCAATTTTGGGTACTAGTCAAAGTGGATTTTCACCTTCAAAATAGGCCATCTATATGTTTTACAATATTATGAATCCAAGGCCACTAACAGAATAAAAATCCAAGTTCCAAAAGTGCCAAAATGATCACTAAGTATTTCCCACCAAGCAAGCCTCGTTAATAATGAAATCGCTGAAATACTTGAATGAAGTGGTAAATTTTCTCACTGAAAACCTCCCTGTGCTCTCCACATAGAAAAAAATCACTCAATTAGGCATCGTATGAGAAAGTTACAGAGCTTTGACGTCATGCTTGGTTGCGCTAAAACCCCCCCTTTTGACATTATTAAATGTCAATCACTACCAATTAGCACATTTAATCCAATGAAAATACGCCAACATGTTTAAACTGAACTCCAATGCATAAATATTACATTTAAAAATATTTAAAAGAAAAAATATATAATAATAAAAAGGGGTTCATTTTTAAATGTTTTGAGCTAAGGATTTAAACCATGTATAAAACCCATGTAGCATACAACACATGTGAAGGTGAGGTGTAAGTGGCGGGGGTGGGGGCCTCACAACCCATGGTCCATTCGACCCCCGCCCTTTTCATTATTATACATAGCATAGGTCAATTATATAACGATGAGTCCGTGTTGACCCCATATTAGTTTAGGCATTGACCAAATAGTTTTCTCCATATTCCGAAGTTTAAGATTAGATACTCAAAAAAAAAAAACTCATCTATTTTAAAATCAATTTATCTATTAAATGATTGGTCGATCAATTGGAATTCTTAAGGTCAACATTGTAATAAATTTTTTCCATATTGGTGGGAACAACCGAATGCCAAAAATATCAACCATCAATCTTAGAGTCAGATGTTGTAATTTCGGCCCAATAGAGGATTAAAATGTGGAGGTTTTGGTTCATGATATTATTTTTCCGCCCAAAAAATTTAGCAAAACACAAAGTACTTAAAACAATTTAGGTTACACATCGCAGTTATTAAATGCAAACTTTTTTATTTACCTAAGAGGAAGGTATTGTGGATGCTAATGCTATGAAGATTTATTTTATAACATGTTTTGACCCCGCCATATTTTATAACCTTCTCTCAACTCCTCTACACGCACCAACCATCAAATGGGATTCAAGCATCAACACACATCGACCATAGAAATATGATTCAAGCATCGACACATATCGGTCTCATATCATAATAATGTATTGACATATCGGCCTCAATATCTTAATAGGGTGTCAATACATAGCTCTTATCGCTTTTATTCTCCGACACATATACAGTTCCCTATCGAGTTGGATGGCCGGCCAAAACACCATGCATTGAATAATTCATAAGAGATTCGAATATTTTTTATATAGTATATGGCTTTCAGAATTTCATAAGAGACAAGGGGTTTAAAGTAATTAAAAAATGGTTTAAACAGAATGGAGGTTGCTTGGGGTAAGTGTATGTGGAAGGGACCATAAGGAATGAAACCCCCCTTAAAATAGTTTAATAAGTTATGGCATATTATGACATATTTAAACCTTAAGGTGAAGTGGGGGGCATAAACAATTAACCTTACGATCCCCCTTAATCATGGTTTAAATTATCATTTTTAAAACCTCTTATTCCATACTAACACCAACGTTTAGCTCACACTCAAATATTCCTTGATGGTCGACGCATCAACACATATCTTTGTTTCCTGCCGACATAGGGCGTGTGGGCATGGAATCCACTTTTTCGATCGATGCTCTTCATGCATCTTTTTCCCTTGGAACTTCTGATTGTATTTTGATCATAACTTTTGACTCAAAGATCTATTTCATGCACTTCTTATTAAAAAGGTGTCACTAATCTTTACAACTTCCTAGTTATAGGTTTTAGGTGATTCCACATTAACCATCTCATATTTGAAAGATTTTATACTGGCATACTGCCATCATCCCAAGAACTCGACAACAGAACATTACAATGGGGATGTTTGTGAAATAGCCATCAAAAGGATTAGAGATCAAACTTAGGGAAGTAGATACAAAATCTTCACTAATTTACCAATTAATTTCTTCATGTTTGAATACCTTTCAAGTTATATTTGGAAATTTTACATATGGGTGACTCACATATTGGGTGGTGAATGGAAACCAAGTACCAATATTGAAGAAATATCACACATAAGAGTTTGAATATATGTTGTATGAAGGTGTGATCTACAAAAAAGGATGATATACCACCACTAGTAGCTGGAGCAACAACAATAACAACAACAACAATTGCAACAGAAGAAGAAGGAAGAAGAAGAAGCTAAATGAAAAAATAAATAAGACGAAGTAGCATCAATAGTAGAAGAATAGAAGCAAGAAATATCCCTATTGGCCAAATTATTCACTAGATTGTATGAGGAAAACTAGGGCCAAAACCCATGATGGCCCACGAGCACTAAAAGACAAATTCGAAATGTGAATGTACAAAAATGTATAATATAATAAATTATGAACATTTCTGCTGTCAATATTCCCTCGTCATTCCATAGAGAATACACACAAAATTTTGCAAACGAAAGGTCAAGAGTTGAGAAGGTGGAAGACCAATAGTCAAGGTGAATTTCAATAAATAGGGGGATTGTACTTGAATTTTAGGGATTTTGGCTCTTTGAGATTTCATGTACTACTATTGAAACTATAATGAGGAGAAGCTTGTTTGGCCAAACTATTTTTTGGAGAACTCTAATTCTTGTGTCGTGAACTATTCTGTTGTGTTTTTATTAGCACTGGGGTCATGTAAGAATGTATTTCACATTTTATACTATTCTTATGTGTGTTTGTTGCATTCTTATTTCCATTATTTAGGAAATATTTGTGTGAATCCGTGAACATAGGATTGTAAATGATTGTTTAAATGCTAGAATATTCTAGGTTTGCATTTATTTACTCATATTCTTGTATTTTCTCTATGTGAAATATTTCTTAATCCATTGATAAGAGCATGTATGGTTCTATGTTTAATTTTTACTTACCATATATTTTTCTAGACACATGCATTTTCATATTATATTAGTTTGATTTCACCCTTTAATTTAGAAACCATCATCGTGAACTAAGACAAAAATGGTAAACCCCAAACCAGTAATGGTTTTTGAGCCAAAATCTGAATGTGTTCCCTATTCCAAATGGTGTGAGGTATAACTAGGACTTATCACTGAGGGTAACCCCTATTGTTGATCTAGGTCACACAGACTGCGTTAACATATTGTAAATAGATACAAATACCTCAGGCTTCCATCAGTTCTCCATAATCAAAAACCTTAAATCCCTTCATAAATTTAATGGAGACAATGATGTTTGAACATAAAAAAACATATGTCATCCTTTCAAGATTATACCGACTATTTGGAGATTTAGCATGATGATCTTTTTTTCAAAATATGTTGTCACTTTTTAGGAGATCGTAGAGAATGGTTCAAAAACTTACATGCTGACTCTATTAGTTATTGGACGGATTTTAATAATATTTTTTTGGACAAATGGGAAGAAAAGAAAATCCATTGTTACCATCTCTATGAGTTTTACTCCATGAAAATAAATAATGATGAGACTCTTACAAAGTTCAATAGTATGCCAAGAGATAGCAACACATGAGCTTGATTTTTCCTTTTATATGAGATAAATAAGATCTCCAACTTTGGAACAAATGTTTACTGATGCCGAGGAACAAGAAAACAATTTATGGGCTTTGGGAAACTTCCTATCCATTATGCTAATGAGGATTTGATAATGAGGGAGCGGAAAGAGGGAGGAGGACATGTAAACTTAGAGTTTCATATTTTCCCAATTCAAAACATTAAAAGAAAACAAGAACCTATCACTGTCAAAGGTATGAAGGTAGAAGATATTTATATTCCAAATCAGCAAGATGTCATTCTTCCTACAATAGATAATTATTTAATTAATTATTGGAGGGATGATTTCAATATAAATTTCCTAGATGATATACTTTATGATATTTGGGAGGATATAACTCAACAATATTATGAGCTAATAGCTTCCCTTGATCAATAGTTAGATGAAAATATTGTTGTCATCAATGTTCATAAATAATATGTTGTTAGAAAAAAAAATTGTGATGAGAAGATTGATGATGGTTTTATATACTATGATAATGAGGAAGAGAAGATTCTTAAACTAGCATCTACAAAAATTTCGTGTAGACAACCAATTTATGATAAGTATGAAGAATAACTTGAGTTCTTTGTCTGTAATTTCATGATTTTCCTATCAAACAAAAATCAAATATAAAATTATGTTATGATGAGTAGGATGTTGGCCCAGGTCATTTTGAAGATTTTTTTTTTCTATAACAACATAAAGACCATTACACAATAAATAGATCAAGAAAAAAAATTGTTACCTAAAGAAACAAAAATATGGTATATGTTAATGAATGTAATGGCGTTGGTTTGTATTTTTCTTCCTCTCATAATTGTAACATAAATGAGGTCTATGAACAATGTGAAAGGGAAGATTCATTTGAAAAACTTGGAAGATTTGAAGAGTTGCATTGTGCTTCCAACAACTTGAAACAAAAATTTAGTGAGTGTTGTAAAGATACATTTGAATGCAATATTTATAAAAATGAATATGAAGATTTCAAAGAAGATGAAGTCATTTCTGTTGTTCTGGAAGATTGGAATCAACAATCTCTTGAGAAAATTCAAATCCTACATAAGTACAAAGACATGTTTGTCCAAGAGACCCTAAAGGAAAACGAGTACTTGCTAATTTTGCAACTTAGGATACAAAAGGTTTTCTTTATGATGTTGTAATTTATAATATTGATTTATCCTTGTCCTTTCTACATACTTATAAATATGAGTGAGAATTGAATGAATATATAAGGAGTTTGGTGTGTGGTGATCCATGTAGTAACATCAACCTACTATTGTTTTTTCCTCATATGGAGTTCTTTAACAATGAACTTATCTATGATACATATGAGGATGAGTTCGAGTTGGAAACATAGTCTTTGTTTCCTACAACATTCTTAAGATGCACATTTGTCTCTAAGTTGTATATTGATGCAGAAAAAAGGGATGAAAAATAGGTTGACAATTAGAGCGTAGCTAAAGTCCTTGAAAAGATTGAAAGAGACGAAGAGGTCAACAAAGTTAGATATGAGGAAGGAAAATGCATAGGTTTGGCCAATTTATCACTTTAATCACAAGAAGAAGATATGCATATACCTATCTTGCTGAACCAAGAGATTTTTGTTGATAGATTTGAAGACCCAATTGAAGCTTTGTTGGAGTCAATTTTATTAAAAACATCAACTGCCTCCAAACTCTTAAGGAAATTTCTAGTGAGTTGTAAGTATAAACTTTATCTTCAGGTTTGGTCACAATTATTCAAGTTGATTGTTTTATTTTTGACCAAAGGAATTCATAGAGTTCATTTAATTAACAAAAACCTTTCCTGGTTGCATTGGAAAAGTGATTTCACCTAACCCGACTACTTTTTCTAATTAGGGTAGGAAAATTTGTACATAAATAATCTTTTTATTAAGTAGTAACATAATCGTTTTAATATTGTAATACTTTGGGGGCCATTTCTAGAAAATAAAATTACTTTTTCTTGTGATTAAGTTGAAAGTGATGTTCTTTTGGTAATCACATCCTAGAGAATGGCTAAGATGTCAAATTTCAAAACTGATTATCTTAATTTACTCAAGGTCCCCTAATATCCATACATAAAATTAAAGAATAGATGGTCATGTGGAAATAAAGAGTTAATACTATGGGGATGGATATATTTAATTGGTAAACATTATGATGTGGGCATATCCAACTCATCTTCAATAGCATACATCATCCATTTGTGTCTAAACACATTGATTTCCCCCATCTCAAAATTCTTAAAGCATAAATAAAATGGAGCTGGTGAAATAAAATTCAATTAGGAAATGTAGGTATCTTCGTCGAGGCTATGGATGCTCGCGGACAATGGAGAAAGGTCTATGATGCTACCCGATGACTACATCATAGGCTATGGACTCGTTTTAGCAGTGTAACGACACCGAGAAGACAAGAGAAGAATGCTCATATGAATTTGTACTTTATTACTCAATCATTACAAGTCCCCTTAGAATTAATCTTGTCCTAACACTTTTAGACCATGTTATTGGTAAATGAATACCCATCATAATTGCTTTGAGTTAGGACATAGAACATTTAGAAATTTGGAATTTAATCCTAAACCCATGTAACTAATTACCTTAAGAAACACCAAAATAGACCAAAAATGGAGAAAAACAAAATCCTTTATATTAATATGACCAAGCCCATCATTCACAACATGCTAATAGTTTTTTTCACCATTAGATCATTCTTGTTACTTATCTACTAAAACATTGAGAGAAAAATGTGTTTATCCATGCATTAAGGTTTTTTTTCTTTTATCTGTAGATAATTTAGGAAGTTTTCAAAATAAAAGAGTTCTTTCATTGTAAATTTTTAATATGAACCTGATTCACACTTTGACAAGAATATCTGTTGTACTAATTTATTTGTAGATATGAAGAATCTTTGCTCTCAAGAAATAAACATTTATGACTAATCATTTTGTTATCTATGGGAATCTTTTCCAGCAAAATCATTAATATTTTTCAAGTACAGATACATAAGACAAGCAAAGAAAATATTTCTTAGATCTACAAGTCATCAATTAGTCTTCCTCAATCTTTCTTTGCATGGTTCCTTTTGATTTGAGAATTTGTATAAGAGATAGCTCTTGTGTATGTGACAAAAGATCTAATGATCATGTTTCTCCCAAAGAAATTGGCTCCTACATGAAAGCCTAGTCTCATACAGAAAGTATTGAAGCCCCTTTTGTATACGATATTAATAATAATAATGAGAAAACTTTGGAACTTGAGGAAGGGGCAACAAGTGAAATTCCTTGGAGTCATAGAGAAGAACATGAAGAAGATATTTCCCTTTGGTTTATGAAAAATGATCAATGTATTCAAAAAAAAATTCAAGTTAATATTCAACACTGGAAGAATTATGAGGCTCATCCCATAGCAAAGACTAAGCAATCATTTAAAAATGCTCATTATTCAAGGTTGCAGGAAGAAAAATGTTTAATTACTGATGGTAAGGATACTGATTGTGAGAATAGTTTTGTCCTTGAAAACAATATGACAATGTCCATTGGATATTAGCAGCACACTGAAGAAGACAATCTAGTAGAAGGATCATGAGAGGAACTTAAAATAAAGGCATTGGCCAACAATGAAGAAAGAGGAGAAATTGTTGTTCAAAATAAATTAAACCCTTGATAATAATGTCAACGGACAACAAGGACAAGAAAGGAGTAAAAGTGTGATTATTGAAGAGGTGGGTGAAGCCTTGCATTCTCCTCCTCGGATTGTGTTCATCATGAAAAAAAATTCAAAATTGTACAAAGAAAGAAATTAATAAATGTAATGATTGGTGGATTGTTACTAGAAAAATAATGAGATGGCCTCTTTCCTCTGAACTTGCCATATGTGATGAGAAAAAGAATCCAAAATGATGGAAGTATCATTCTTTGATTGTTCTTGGTGAAATTGAACAGATGGATTTAATAGGGAATACTATCATTTCATAGCATAATTGTATTGCAGTTGTTGTACCTTTAGAAAAATTTCATCAACATGGGACAAGCACATAGACATATGATTTTTTTGAGATTTCGATGAATCAAAATTTATAAAATCTAACATTATGTTCTCAATAGAATATATGTACATTTCTCACAAGCATATTGAACATGATGCCAACTTTGTATTGGCAATGAATCAATATTTATTTACTCTGGTCGAGGATGAAACATCAAGGTAAAAGTCATGGAATTTTGTTCGGTTGTTTTTGAAGAAAAAAAACATGAAAGGTGGATCTTCAAATGAAGAAAAACTCCATGCCCAATGACAGAAGGAACAATTTTGTGATTCTTGATGCCTCACGGGGAAGCGTCATCCCCTAGTTGGAACTAGATGTTGTAACTCCAAAAACATTTCCTAAATTTTATGGAGCAGAGTTTAAAAAAAAATTGTTATGAGGACCTTCCCATTGAAGAGGCTTGGTTGGATGCACTACCAGATGAGTTCCAAAGGCATTACAAAAAATATATATATTCAAATTTCATTACATAATATGCTAGAGGAAAGGATATTATTTAAAAAAAAATTGAATAATAAATGAACATAATGGATAAAACGAGTTTTACTCGAGAGGGAGAGCAAAAGAAGAAATTAGAGAGATGGGAAGTTGTGTGAAAATGAAACAAGTTCTGAGATGAGACAAATTGAAAGATGTTTTCTAGAGTTACAAGAATTAAAAGAAAGTAATGAAAAATTTGAGGAACATAAAGCATTGGATAAAAAGCATGAAACATTGGTTAAATGGAAAAACATTATGGCAGAAGTACCAAAAGGTTGAGACTGATTTAATGTGAAGATTTGTGTGATGGAATCTTATTGTAGGATCGATAAAAAGGAGACGATAAAACTTATTGAAGAATTTGAATATGAAAAATAATCATTCTAAAAGGAATGGTTGAAATAACAATAACAAGTGAATGTTTTTTTGGAGATAGGAAGTAGACCAGAAGGCTCTTCTCGTTGGAACTATATATTATGTGTATGGATGCTACTTGATGTCTATCTGCTATGGAGTTTTTAGTGGAAGTGATGTATGTTTCTCATGTCTTCTATATCTTAGAGCTTCTCTCCATGTCATAATGAGGTCTAAATCAATTACTTATTACTTTGAGAAGATGATTCATATAATTGAAGAGTTCATGGTTAAAGTTGGTTTCCCAAGTATTGAGTTCATCATTCCACAATACAATCAAATGGCTTTGACATTGGAATTTTTTGAGGCTATTTAAGCTATTTCATCCACATGGTACTTGATATAAGAAACTTCATAAGGTAATCAAAGTCCAATGCCAACAATGCCATCGAAGTCATTTCAGATTTTGGTTAACAATGTTTTCTTATATTGCTATCCAATTATCTCCCTTCTTACGAATTAATTTAATGTATCAAGAAGTTTCTTATCATTCCAAATAAAGAACACTTGAATGCATGCATCATAAAGTGGTAAATCAAGCTTTATGTTCTCCATATTGTGTAATTGTTTCATGCTATTGAAATCGTTTTGTTGTCTCTTGTTGGCACTTGCTTATGTGAAGGTCTAATGGATTTGGTTTAAAATGATCTGACTGTCTAGTTTAGCTCAAATAAATGATCCTAACATTTTTTGCATCAACTAATATGGGTTTTAATAACATTTTTTGCATCAACTAATATGGGTTTTAATAACATTTTTGCTCTGAAATGGTTAATTTCTTGACATGCGACAGTTTGGGGTGATTCGGAAGAAAATGGGGTGTTAAAAAGTGAGCACATTGGCACTCCAAAAGCTATGAGAATCGTAGATGGTGTAGGGAGAAATAGACGTGTGGATCAATATTGGATTGCAGCACATGTCAAACTTTGATGTAGCACAGGCTTAGCATTGCCAATGGTATTTATAATGAGAAATATCAAATTTGTTCTCATTCACAAGAGCTGTTGGTTCAAAGAAAATCAAGCTGGGTCTTCCAAGGTGTGGGTTTTGTTCGAATAAAGCTCTAAATTGAAATCCACACAGTTCCCAGGATCGTCTTTCATAGATTTTCTAAGATGGAGTAACATCCAGGATGCAGGAGATACGCTTTATAAGAAATCAATCTCTGAAAGAGGCTTCATCAACGCAGTCATTATCATACTATTTGATATGGAGGGTGTGGAAAAATATCTGAAGTCTGTACATATATCGAGGGTGTGGAAAAATATCTTGCAGATGAAAATATGGAATCGGATCTCAACAATGTGGACTTCCCTCTCTTATATTAAACTATCCCACCCAATATCTCACATATGGCAATCAAGAAAGTCATGTAGCAGCTGCTCAAGGGGGCTCACTTACCGCTATAGCAAGGGAGTCATGCACATGAATTTGAAGCCTTGAAATTTGTTGATAAGCATGTGCAAAGAATTGTTGAATATTGGTGATTTCGGGCTTGGTAAATGCCAAGGAAATTTATGAATGACCATTGCTACAACTTTAATAGGGAAAGATCATTCCATTGATCAAATATAAATCTGGCATTTGTTCTTTTGTAAATGAACTGTTTATGATTTAAGTGCATCCCAACATTCACCCTTCCATTCAATTAGCTTATAGCAATCAAATGGAATGTTCTCGAAACAATACTAAAACCAACTGTCGATTCTCATACACAAGATAAGGTACTATTTTGAAATTGGTTGTAAGGGGATTCGCCTATTATATACATACATGAATCAACACTAGCATGTATTTATCAAAGAATTTGACCACTTAATGAGATATGGGCTATTGATTGGTTGCAGTTGGGTCTCGTTGAATTTTATGCAGCAGGAGTAGAACACTATGTATTACATCTATTATATTCAAGGTTTTGGCGTTCAGGTTATGAATAATAATATTGCATACTTCTCCGAGTGTTGTATTTGTGACTTTCTTTGAATATTGAAATACTTGTTATTTTCTTTGTTATATTGAGTAGTTTTCAAGGTTTTGAGTAGGATTGTTATCTTTTAATGATTTACAATGGGCTCAACATACATGGCTTCTTCTTAGTAATAAAGAATATTCTAATCAGAAATCAAGATTGTGAAAGGATTTATGGTTACTTCTGAACTATTGGATTTGGGTTAAGATTATCAATATGCTTTCACTTATGATATTGGAATCATCTAAAAACCCAATATGTTTTATTTACTAAGGATTTCCACCCTCATTATTATTTCTGATATCTTGTGTTCCTTAGTGCCATGGATTTCCATGTCATTCCCTTTTGTACTTGAGACATATCTTATACATATTTCATTAAACCTTTTATGTGTCTACAATGTTGGATGAAGGCACCCAATGGAAAGACCCCGGTCTAATGGTTTATTTGGAGCTGGTTGCTATCTCCAACATTCATTAATCCTCCAACATTTATTTATTTTTCAATCATTGAAATATGGGATTAGTGTTTCTATGAAAGAGTTATTCTAAGGAAACTCTGAACAACAATCTTTGTGACAGTTTGATGGTTACCCCCTCTAGCCCAAGATCCAACTTGAGGCACAAATCGGGGAGGTTTCTTCAAAGCATACATAGGGTGCCTTGGAATTTTTCCCTCGATGGGAACAACTAGAGGAACAACAAATCCCCATTCATACAAACAACACAAATATATTCTCATTGCTACATATTATTTTAACCATTGGTCATAAGTTTTTCTGTTAATTTAGGTAAATGAGAAAGTAGTGATTCAGTTTTTAGAATAATATTTGATTACAAGGTTTGGGGTTCCTTATGTTATTGTTTTTTATAGTGTTTCTTACTTATCTTCCAATTTGTTGTATGCGTTTTCATTAGAAAAAGGAATTGTTTTAAGATATTCAATCAACTATTATCCATAAGGCAACAATGTAACATAATTAATTACCAATAAAAATATGATTCAAATTCTAAGAAAATTGTGACAGAGAATCATAGGAATTGGCACAATGCATTGCCTAATGCTCTTTGGGATGATAGAGATACTCCTAAATAGGATTTGGGTACTTACCCATTGATCCAGGTGGATATCGGTGGCCACCCACCTTTTCCAACTCGCTCAAACAATTTTCTGGCAATTTTGGCAATTTACTATTTTTAGCAGTTTTTAACTTTCGGGGCCATTTTTAGGGCCTAAATGAAGGTTTTTCGGGATCGAGTTTTTCAAAGATAGCTAAAGGCTTTGATTGAGACCCCAAAATGAATCTCCTAGACGATACCTTTCCAACGGGCTATCTTGCGCCTAAAATGGAGATCGTATGCAAACGTTACGACCCCGAGAAGTTGATGTACTAACTTACCCAAACAGGGCCCACATGACTTTTGGTGCTTCATCTCCTAGGGTTAGGTTTTTGATTGTCTAGGGTTTTTTGTTGGAGTTACTTCACACACACCTAGGATTTCTTTTACCTAAGGTTTTTCCTTGTTTATTAGTCATAATTAGTCATTATCTAGTCTCCTATATTTTAGGGGAGAATATTCCACCTGAATAATATTCTCTTTTAGTTAACACTTTAGTTTGACTAGTTGAATTGAGTTTAGATGATGCATTGGTTTTGTCACCATGCAACATTGGGATCATCACCATGATAATTTGACCTTGCCTTGGTATCATCACCACCCTGACGCATTAGCCTTGATTCCCTAAGTTAACTTCTCACTACTCTCTCTTCAGTCAGTTAACTGAAGACTAGTTGACTAGTTAACTCAACTAGGTGGCAGTTCACTCCCGTAACTGCCTGAGAGACTAGACTAGGTGGCAGTTCACTCCCATAACTGTTGGTGTTTTTCCATATCACTCTATACAACAACTATGGTGCATTGGTTCACCTCCATTGCACACTCATTGAGCTATATAGAGTATATCATGTGTAAAATATTCATTATTCACAACAGTTAATGAGAATTATTTCATTCTTTCTCTCCTTCTTTTTCTTTCTCCAATTCTCTTTGCAAATGTGTTTATTATTGTTTAGCTAGATCTATCCTGTGTAGGTTCAACACATTTACATTTTTGACATTCCTGTTTATTGTAAAAAGGCCTTCAGAGCCTCATTGTAGTCATCTTCTTGTGAATGAGCGCAGTCATCACATATCTTCTCAGAGATAAGCCGTCACCATTCTAGCAATCTTGTTTTCTGCTGCATTTTACAGTTTCAGCTTATTTCCTTATTGAATAGAAAACCAATTTTACTATATCTCTCTTATTTTGTGTTAAACATCTTTTAATAATCTGTATTCATTTCATTATGCTTATAAAATTTGGATCAGTGGTATCAGAGCGGTCTACTCCTTGTCATATTAATGCATGTCCCCAACGAGGTCAGGGTACAAAGAATTGGGTCTCGATCTTGTTTCTCTTGAGGACAAAATCTCTTGCATGCCCAAGTGACCTCTCATGGAAGGAGAAAAGAAAGATGACGAGGCATGAGATCCTTTCAAAATGTTGCTTGAGGAATCCCTCACGCAACAGAGGAAAGAGATGATAGATAGTTTCGCGCAAATCCTTCAACAGCTACCAACAGGCAACACATCTTCCTCAAGTGGAGGCGTCGCCCCCTTCAAGGTACAAATCAACTTCGATATTCATATATTTGAAGGTCAGATAGATGCAGATGTTGTAGACAAGTGGTTGAATCTACTAGAAGGGTATTTTTTTGTCCATAACTTTTCGAATAGAGAAAATATTATTTTTGCACTCCTCAAAGTCGTTCCCCATGTCAAATATTGGTAGGAAACTTTCTATGAGAAAAAAGAAATAGAGGAACCCTCATTATTTACAGTCGCAACCACCTGGGAATCCTTCAAGGATGCTATCAAGGAACAATACTACCCTGTCGAAAGTTATGACGACCTGTATACCAAATGGACTACACTACGACAAGAAAGAGACCAACCAGTGCCAGAGTTCACAAATATCTTCCATATCTTGTGCACCAAGATAGGTATCAAATATTCATAGCGATATCTGGTGCTCAAGTATCACGTTGCTCTGCATAGATACATCCAGACCGAAATGGAATTTCTAGACATATTGTCCTTGGGCATGGCCTACTGATATGCCACCAAAATCGAGCAGAAGCTCAAACAAAAGATGCGACAATTTGGGCCTGGGAACCCCTCACAGCAAAATCCAGGAAGGGTCGGCCCCAACCCAAATAAAAAATGAAAGAGAAAATATGGATAGTATCAGGACAACTAGTCCAAGCTGCAAGTAAAGAAGGACACCGGAAAAACAAAGAAAGATACCAGGAAGTGGTGCGACTTCCATAAGAGCCCTTGGCATACAACTGTTAACTGTCGCTCAAAGAAGTCGCTAGTGGATGAAGTTAAAGCCTCTGAATCAGATGCAGATTCTAACTATGAGTCATAATCAGAAAGGGGAAGACAGATCATTGATGCGGAACCCAGTGCTACCATTGCTACCACCAAGATCTAGCCTGGTGAACCAGACGATCCAGAAGAAGGTGAGAACCTCTTCCATTCATAGATATGGGTAAAAGGCATATCGCTGCACTTCATTCTTGATAGCGGTAGCCAAAATAACCTCATCTCAGTAGAGGTCGACAAGCGGTTGGCCCTGTCGATAATGTCGCACCTACAACCCTACACCATTGGATGGCTCCGCCAAGGAAGCAATCCCCGCATCAGCCAACAATGTCGATTGTTGTACGACATCAAGCCCTTCAAATATGAGGTATATGAGTTTGTAATGTTCTTTTGAGACAGCCTTATTTATGGAAATGCCATGTTGTATATGAGTCTAGGCCTCATAGTGTTATTATTACTTTGAACAAGAAATTGTATAGGATACCCGAGGCAGTCCCTCCTAGTGTTATTTCCTTGATCTCTTCCAAGCAATGCAGGAAGGTCATCTCTCAGACCGAGAAATTTTTCTTCTTCGTGATTCGCTCTTAGAGTGAGCGAAAGATTGCATCCACATCCAGGGCCTCCCCGACCGATCTCTCCACACAACAGAAGCAAGTGGATAAGGTCATGGAAGAATACTCATATATCTTCTCCTCTCCTACCAGAGAACCTCTGCACTGCCAGGTCAAGCATCCCATCTATCTGACCCTAGAAGCACCGCTACCCAATGGGTCAGTCTACCGCCGATCTTTGTTAGAAAACGAGGAGATCAAGAGGCAGATCCAAGAATTTCTCCACAAGGGGCACATATGTCCCAACTCATCTCCTTGTGGGAGCCCAATCATGCTGGTGTAGAAGAAAGATGAGACCTGACGACTCTGCATTGATTACCAATCCCTGAATAAAATCACAGCCTGAAACCGGTACCTGATTCCCCGAATCGATGACCTCCTTAATCAACTGAAGGGGGCCAAATACTTTAGTGAGATTGATCTGAATTTTGACAACCAGCAGGTCCCAATATAACAGACAGATGTATGCAAGACCGCCTTCAAGTCAAAAGAAGGTCTTTTTAAATGGTTGGTCATGCCCTTTGGTTTGACAAATTCTCCAACAACGTTTATTAGGATGATGGACGATATCCTATGACCTTTCACCAATACTTTTGTAGTGGTGCGTTTGGATGACATCCTCTTCTACAACAAGACTTGGGTGGAACACTTGCAGCATATTTAGTAGGTTCTGCACACTCTACGACAACACAAACTATATGCAAACTTGGAAAAATGCTCCTTCGGCATGGACAAGGTCCATTACTTAGGCTACATTATTGATCGACATGGTGTGCATGTGGATCGAGCCAAGATCTAGGTCATCCATGACTGGCCATCCCCAACCATACTCACTGAACTTCAGATGTTTTTGGGCCTTGCCAATTTCAATCGCAGGTTCATGCTGGGATTCTCTCATATCGCATGGGCCCTCAACAAAGTAACCAGGGGTGGCGGTAAGGAAAAATTTGTGTGGGGCCTATCCCAACAACAACCTTCGATGACTTAAAGAATGTTTTGTGTTCATCCCCAGTACTTTCATTACTGG
>SNQJ01S0070239.1:31165-45033 GCA_010110895.2 Picea sitchensis | reverse complement strand
TGTTCACCCTTTTTGACACACCATTTCCTTGTGGTGTTCCTGGAACCGAATTCTCTCTATGAATCCCATGGTATTAACAATAATCATCAAACTCCTTGCTTCAATATTCACCTCCATTGTCTAATCTGAGACACTTCAACCTTTTTCTTAACTCATTCTCAACCAAAGCTTTCCATTTCTTAAAAGTATAAAAAACATTAGATTTTTGTAAAATGCAATAAACCCAACTTTTTGTAGTTGCATCATCAATAAAAGTAACATAATAATGAGAGCCACCAAGATATGATACATGTGTTGGTCCCCATACATCTGTATGCACATGCTCTAACCTTTCACTTTTCTTTTCTTTTCCGACTCTGAGAAATCTGACTCTCTTATGTTTTCCATAAACATAATGCTCGCATAAATCTAAATCAATTTGTTTAAGATCTGGCCACAAATTTATTTTGTGAATTATCTGTATCTCCTTCTCACTCATGTGTCCACACCTATTATGCCACAGTGTTGTATTCACTCCTGTAGAAGCTAAAGAGATATAAGAGTCAATATTACCAATACATAAATACAATGTACCTACCTTCTCTCCATTTTCTATCACCAGTGATCCTTTGGTGACGTTCCACACCTTATCTGTAAATATGGATATACAACCTTCACTTGTTGTTCTATCCCTAAAATTCCCTATTCATGCATACATGGAATTGGCCCTCTTACTTGCATATTTTTCCAAAGCACTGTTGAGGAGCTCTTCTTAAAAAACCATTTTTTAGAGCATGTACATGGGCTATCTAGAATGAAACAAGAATATGTACGTGGGTTGTAATGGATACACTTGATGCACACTAAACAACCCACGTATGCTTGCAAAATTTGCAAAAATTAAAAAGTTGTAAGGAATTCGATGAAATTCACGGGTTGTTGGAGGTTTCCCAACCAATTCACCTGCTATAGCCCATCACCCAACCAAATAACCATCCTTTTGTCATATAAAAGGTGGTGTTGGGGTCTCATTTCATATCCAAGCATAAGAACAACGAAACTATTCCCAATTTCACTTCCCTTCCTTGCCCAAGCTTTTGCTACCTTTTGTGAGATATTGCCTCAACATTCCCTCATCAACCCCTTCTTCCTCCATTCAATCCATTCCCTTCCCTTCAGGTGATCAGAAGATTGAGAGAAGAGGCCTATTGAAGGTGCACTTGGGGCATTGTAAAGAGGAGCTCGAACCAGGTTCACAGAATGGTGACTGACACATATTGTAAGTTTTAGTCTTTTCTTGATGAATAAAAAAATCTCTTTTCCCTGTCCCAAATGATGATGTTTTGTGTATTTTCATTGATTTATACATATAATTGATATCTAACCCTAACTCATGATTATAAATAGCATGCTTGTAGTCTTTTTTTTCCTATTTTTGGATGCAGATCATCCTTGGGAGGAGACTTGTATTCGTTGGAACTACAAAGCTTGAGGAGATCATCACCAGACGTGGGATAAAAGGTACAGTTACCGATATTCTCTCTTATTGATTTATTTTCATTTTTTTGGTATGTTTGGGGTAGAGTAGAAAATAGATTGATTTTTAGACGGTCACTCACTCTGTCTATATCTTAAACCCTGGTATAGTTAAAGGGGGGATTTTCCCGCTAGTATAACTAGCGACCATACTGGGGATGTCTCTAGGGTTTTTCAGGGGGTTTTGGTTTTATTGATTGGTTTTTGTTTTCCTTTTGAGTTTCAGTCAAGTTTTCTAAGTCTATCAAGGGGTTGTGGTCACCTCTAGGGTGCATACCAGTTGTCCCTGCTCTGTAATAATTCCTAGTATTTTTTATTTTGGAAAAGACACAGAGGTGTACGCGCCCTGTTTTGGGTCAGCCTGCATACATACCCGCTCTGCACAATAAACATCTTGCGTACATACGCAGGTTGCTGATGCAACAACTCACGTCTCTGTTTCTTGAATTTTTTTTAAAAAAAGAAGGAGTTTGGCTCTTTCCTAATTGAATTTCACACTTCTCAGGGATTTATTGAATCAGCCAGAGTCTCTGTCTGTGGCCATATCTTGGGTACAGGTTCCAATTTACTTGTTTCCTTAGTTTTCTTGTGTTTGCCTTAAAAGGTTTTAAGAAATATGTCGAGTCTTAGATATTCCCTTTTGGTTTCTTGGTTGAATTCCAGACGATCCATAGTGGGTTGTAGGTCTTTACCAGTCTTGTTTCAGTTTTCTTATTTTCATTTTTTACCTTCTTTGAAAAAACAAAATTTTACTTTAGTTTTTTCTCTTTAAAAAGGTTAAAAAAAAATAAAAAAAATCATTTTCTTGCATTCAGTTTGGTAAAGTAGTTAAAGTTGTTATTTGCAAAAGGAAAAAGAGTCTTTATTTTCAAGTTCTTTTTGATTTCCTGAAACATAAGTAGTTTGTCATCAAGTGAAAGCAAGTTTTAGGATTTCTTTATTTTATAAGATCTTGAAATATCAGTTAGAAAAGTTAAGTTTACAAAGAGTTAGTTACGAGATTTTCTTTTAAATTCGAAGTAATTTTTCTTTCAAGTGATTTAAATATCTCCTCCTTATTCGTCTCTTTATAACACCATTAGTTTCACTACTGTAACTTTTGAGTAAATGAAGCCTTAAAAATAATGCCTAATATAAAATACATTAGACTTTTCTATTTGTAGGGTTCACAAACTAGTTTAGGGTTGTAGGGCCTTGAATTAGGTTTGGAGAGGAAACTCTTCAAGGACACTTTAATCAAACATTGGAGTATGAGTTAGGGAGTGCTTTAATTCTAGTTCCGTAAGAGTTATCTGGGACCCCCCTCTAACACAGGGAATAAACACAAGGTTGCGTGAGGAAAGGCAACGGAGATAACCCCTCCAAAGATGGACTAAACATAGTGGGAATTGTATATTGAGGCTCTTTCTCGAGAGAAATATCAATCACATTTGCCTACAGAGCCTCTTGGACCTAGAATACATTCAATATCCTCAATTTTCTTCCGGACCAATTTATTTTGGTACCCTTGAAGGGATTCAGACTTGTTATCCTACTCATTACAATCTGCCCGACTGTCGACTGTACCCACCTGATGACTGATTGTGTTAGGGACCTAACCCTTCAGGTAGGTAGAATATTATATGGCGATGTAATAAAGGTCAATATTAATAAGGCCTAACAATAAGGAAGAATAAGTCAAATGTAAGAAGACCTAATAGAAGATTCTTCTTCTAGAAGGATCTTCCTCTAGATGATTCTTTTGATAGATATATTTAGTATAAATAGGAGTCGAGGGTATGATAATTTTGTCTTGGATATTATTGTAATAGATCTCTGCTCTGCTGGAGGTTTCCCCCTTGAAGATGCAAGTGAACATTTCTCTCAGTAATCAAAGTGCTCTTTCTGGTGTTATTCTGGTATCATTTTGGTATTATTGTGGTGTTGTTCTGGTTATATTGTTGTGCATCTGCTATTTCTAGCATTTTATTTCTGTTCTGCATACTTTTTATATCTAGAATATTACAAGAGGTATCAGAGCACTTTCCTTGGAAGAAAATTGTGGGTAATTTTTTTCTAGGGTAGAGACGTATTCTGACATCTTTAAGCTACATAGATATGTCGTTACGCGCATAAACCCACAGTCAAGGATTCTTACACACAGGAAATATAAGTGGTACTTAAGCGCACATCTATTGGCCACCCTTGTAACCCCTGTTGGTACCCCTTCGAGTGATAGCGCATCAAAAAACACCTGTATACAGATCGGCCTAGATTTTTTGAAGCCCTCTTTAGATAAATCGATCGACTGTCTGACTTCTATAGTGTCACCGAGAAAAACACTCGAGAAGATACTCTCTAGTACCTGGGTAGTCAAATAGTAGGGATAAGGGAATGGTCTAGCCTCCTTAGTTAGTGCCCTGAGATATTTAGTCGAGTACTACTGTTGGACCCCACATGTATATCATAAAGATATAGCACAGGGAAAACCATTTTTTGTAGAACCCTTGAATCCCTAACCCTTGGGGATGGAAACAAAAAACAAAACAAACAATATCTATTGCTGCACAACTATGCTCGAGTTTCCAAATCACTACACATTTATTCATGATTAAGAATTTGGGAATTTCATCACTGCGGTATTCTTCAGACCAAGTATAACTCTGTGGGTATAAAAAAAAATCTGGATTTTGCTGCACCATTATTTGAGACCTATTCCATTGGATTTATCTCTTTGCCCTTATCACATTCATACCTATGTTTTTTTAGCAAACTTTTTGACCCCACCCGCCCCTTTTCGGTTCCCTCATCACCATTGCCTATAGCTATAGCCAAGACTTGGAAGCTCGCTTCAATACCTTGCAATATAATTTCACAGAGACCCAACAAGAAGTGAGACAACTCAGTACCAATATTGCCACCATCAATAAAAACATGCATTCCTCCATCATCGCCTCAATCGAGGAACTCAAAGAAGACCTCAAAGAAGACATTACTACCTAGATTGAATTTATCGTTTCGATGATCTGCACCAAGCTGCATATCCCCATAGATCCCCCTTTATGTGACACACCTTTTCATACCGATGTTGAAACTTCCTGTCATTCCCATAATATTCATCCCCATCACTTTCAGCGTGACCTACACCTTCCGCGTGTGGATGTCACCAAATTTGATGGCTCAGATCCCACTGGTTGGGTAACTTAAAAGGAACATTATTTCTCTTTGTACAGAATTACAGATGACTTGGCCAAACTCCGGTATGGTGTTCTCCATCTAGATCAAGAATGTTGGCAATGGTGGCAATGGAGAAAAACTGCCCGTTAAGGGTATGTTTCTTGGACACACTTTTCCGCAGAGCTTTATGAACTCTTTGACACTGACACCAACCATTTAGGTCATTTGACAAAGTTGAAACAATCTGGAATAGTGGAAGACTTTATAGCTTCTTTTGAGCGACTAGATTTTTGTACAGAGGGCATGTCTGATGCTTTTTTTCGAGAATGTTTTATCAGTGGACTCAATGATGATATTCATGCCCATCCCCTCATGGATCAACCTTAGAGTTGGGTGGAGGCTACTAAAAGAGATAAGGAAGCACAAAAATTTGTCTCTTCTCAAAACCGGAAACCCTCTTTTATTCCTCACACTAAACCAGTAAATCCCACTCCTCCTTCTACCCCACTAAAGATCCAAAAATTGACCAGGGAAGAAATGGTTGAACGCCAACTTAAAGGCCTTTGTTATAATTGTGATGACAAATATTTTCTGGGACACAAGTGTAAGGAACAAAAACTTTTTATGGCCATATTGGTGGATGTTTCAAAAGAGGATGTTGAAGCTCCCCTTGAGTCGGTGTCAGCTGAACCCAGTGACATAACCCCTCCCTCAAACCCTCCCGAAGTCAAACCAGTCATTTCCCTAAATTCTCTCACTAGATTCTCTTCTCCCCAAACCCTCAAGATAATTGGCTACATCAAGAATAGGAAGGTCATCATTATTGTTGATAGTGGAAGCACCCATAATTTTATTCATCATCGCATTTCCAAAGAAACTAATTTCTATATCGGTGCAGTCAATACATTCAAAATCATGATTGCCAATGGCGGGTCCATGAAATGTGGAGGGCATTGTAAAAATGTGCGTCTCCAAATTGGTGACTATCACCTAAAATCTCATATGTTTGTTATCGACATGGGTGATTGTGACATTGTGTTGGGTGCATACTGACTAAGGACTTTGGGTCCCATTCTCATGGATTTTAAGGAATTAACCATGCAATTCAACCAGGAGGTCCAACAATATAAGTTCCAAGGCATCACCGTCGGTTCCCCTAAGATCATTAGTTTCCATCGCATGGAAAATATGCTCAAAAAAGGTCATTCTGGCGTTATTTCCCAACTCCATGCCATACAAGCAACTGAGACACCCTCTATTCCGCAGGACCTCCAATCCATCCTCTCTAAACATCAAGTGGTTTTTTCCACTCCCTAGGGACTACCTCCTTCCCATGGTGTTCATGATCATTCCATCCCTATCGTCACCCCTTTTCCAAAAAAAATGAATTGAGAAAATGGTTCAAGAACTGCTTAACACAGATGTTATCCACCCTAGTACAAGCCCCTACTCTTCTCATGTGGTCAYGGTCCTGAATAAAGAAGGTTCTTGGCGCATTTTTCCTGACTTCCGTTCCYTAAACAAACTCACCATTAAAGACAAATTTCCCATTCCTATCATTGATGACCTCTTGGATGAATTGAGTGGTGCCCAGTTCTTTACTAAACTTTATCTTTGTTCTTTATAACACCAGATCCATATGAAACAKGAAGACATTCCTAAGAGTTCCTTTAGAACTCATGAGGGCCACTATGAGTTTTTGGTCATGCCCTTTGTCTTGTCTAATGCTCCCTCCACTTTCCAAAGCCTCATGAATCATGTCTTCTGTCCTTTTCTCCGTCATTTTTTCTTAGTTTTATTTGATGATATCCTCATCTATAAGAAAACTTGGACAAACCATCTTTCTCATGTGGATCGAGTTCTCCATCTACTCTCTCAGCACCAACATTTCCTGAAAAAATCGAAATGTGCTTTTGGCGCCTCTGAAGTCGAGTACTTGGGTCATCTTGTTGGCAAGGACGACGTCAGGGTGGATCCTAAAAAGATTGAAGCTATGCAAGACTGGCTTCACCCAAAGACTCTCAAAAGCTTGCATGGATTTTTGGGCTTAACAGGTTATTATCACAAGTTTGTTAATAATTATGGAAAGATTGTGGCACCTCTCACTGCACTCCTTAAAAATAATTCTTTCACTTGGACTCCAACAATTGCTCAGGCTTCTCAAACCTTGAATATGGACATGTGAACCACTCTAGTCCTGGCCCTTCCTGATTTCACAAAAACCTTTGCCCTAGAATGTGACGCTTCAGGGAAAGGAATTGGTGTTGTCCTTATGCAAGAGGGTTGGCCTTTGTACTTTACTAGCAAACAACTCTTTGAATGAAATTTGGGCAAATCTATCTACGAAAAGGAAATTTTGGCTATTCCGCATGCCACTGATCTTTTGCGCCCTTATATATTGGGGCAACGCTTCGAAATTAAGATAGATCATCAAATCTTCAAATACTTTTTGGAACAACGCATTTCCTCCATAGAGAAACAAAAATGGCTGACTAATATCTTTGGATATGATTATGAGATCATTTACAAGAAAGGAAAAGACAATGTGGTTGCGGATGCACTTTCCTTAAAATATGAAGATGAAGGGTCCCTTTTTTCTCTCTCCTTCATTGGATCCAAGTTGTTCGCCAGGAATGGCTACACGATCCCAAAAGTTAACATTTGATACAACAATTGCAGTCCAACTCTCCAGTTTCCCTAGGGTACTCTTGGCTCCATGATGAAATTCGATACAAAGGTCGTTTGTATTTAAGTAAACAGTCAAAACTTAAATCCATAGTACTTTCCGATCTTCATACTACACCCACAACTGGGCACTCTGGGTTTACCAAAACCTGTGACAAGATCAAAGATTATTTTTTCTAGTATGGTATGAAACAGGACGTTCGTAATTTTGTGGTTGAATGTGATGTGTGCCAATGCAACAAGGGAGAAAAATTCAAATCTCCTGGGACACTACAACCGCTTCCGATTCCACCTTCTAGTTGGCGGGATATCTCTATGGATTTTATTGTAGGCTTACCTAAATCAGGAAATAAATCATTCATCATGGTGGTAGTTGATCACCTCTCCAAATATGCTCATTTATGTGTTCTTCAACACCCATTTACAACATCCACGGTGGCTCAAGTTTTCATGGATCAGGTCTTCAAGCTTCATGGAATGTCACATTCTATTGTTTCTGATCGCGACCCAACTTTCACCAGCAATTTTTGGCAAGAATTTTTCAAGCTACAAGGCATCCAATTGCATCTCAACATAACTTATCATACCCATACTAATTGTCAAACTGGAGTTGTCAACAAGTGTTTGGAAACATATTTGAGGTGTTTTGCATCGGAAAAGAAAAATCAGTGAGTTCAATGGTTACCACTAGCTGAATGGTGGTACAACACTTCATACCATGAAACTACCCACATGACTCATTTTGAAGTGGTATATGGCCAAAAGCCACCACCTTTAGTTATCTCATATTTACCAGGTGTCTTGAAGGTCCAAGCGGTTGACCAAACACTTACAGTTCAAGAGGCTATTCTTCGTACCCTCAAAGAGAATTTGGTCATGGCCCAAAATTGCAGGAAGAAACAAGAAGATCAAGGTCACTTTGAATGTCAATTTGCAGAAGGGGATCAGGTGTTTCTTCGACTGCAACCTTACAAGAAAAATTCCCTCAAGGCTGACCATTGTCAGAAAATGGTGCCCAAATTTTATGGTCCTTATACCGTTCTCAAGCATGTGGGACAGGTGGCCTATCAGTTAGCTTTTCCTAGCCATTCTAAGCTACATCTTGTTTTTCATGTTTCCTTCTTAAAGAAGGTGATTGGAACTAAGTTCCAAAATCAAACCAACATTCCCGAGTTGGACGAAGAAGGCTCCATCTGGCTACAACCACAAGAATTTTTGGACCAGCGTGAGCATCGCCTACGTTAGTGAACCATCAAGGAAGTGTTAGTCCAGTGGAAAGAAACAAACCCAACAGATGCCACTTGGGAACCAACTACCATTCTGCAACAATTTCCACATCTCAAGCCTTGAGGACAAGGCTTTTTTTAAGGGGGAGGACATCTTAGGGACCTAACCCCTCACATAGGTAGAATATTATATTCTGATGTAATAAAGGTCAATATTAATAAGGCCTAGAAATAAGGAAGAATAAGYCGAATGTAAGAATACCTAATAGAAGCTTCTACTTCTAGAAGGATCTTCCTCTAGATGGTTCTTTTGATAGACATATTTAGTATAAATAGGAGTTGAGGGTATGAGAAATTTGTCTTGGATATTATTGTAATAGAGCTCTGCTCTGCTATAGGTTTCCCCCTCCAAGAGGCAAGTGAATATTTCTCTCAGTAATCAAAGTGCTCTTTCTGGTGTTATTTTGGTATTATTGTGGTGTTGTTCTGGTTATATTGTTGTTCATCTACCATTTCTAGCATTTTATTTTAGTTCTGCATACTTTTTATATCTGGAATATTATAGACTGTGAGTTGGAAACTTAGTTTCCTATATTTTACGGACTGACACGGGTGACTATGAGGATATACTGCGGTACCTAGGGAAGATGCCAGATTGTGCTTCATAGAGTATACCCAGAGGGTGCTTTTGTGTTCGAGTTGCACTTACACTGGTTAGTTTCTCTAGTGTTGATTGGCGTAATTGTCCTTCCCACTAGTTAGTCGACTGCTTGATTTATCTTTAGGAACTTTTAATGTGTGCTCTGTGCACCCTAGTTTTCCATATTGAGTTATTCAGTCATTTATTTAGGTCTCTGACCTAAGGTGGTAGACCACCCACTCCACAGTTTGTGAGGAATTTTTCGGTCTTCCACTTAGAAACGTGGAGCCACCTATTTATAGGCATTTCTTTTATACCACTAGTTCACCAAAGTCAGTCTGTGAGACTTTTACAGACTTGAACGATCCCACAAGGGGAGAACCTGTGCATAAGATATTTATGGCTAAAGTTCCCAACGATATCAACCAAGGAACCCCTTCAAAAGGGGATTCTTCTGCTTTTCCTTTTTTTCGGAAACGTTGGTGTCCCTTTGATGGCCACTTTGTACATTCTTGGGTTGAATGTGGGACTACTGGTTTGGTTCGCTACCATTCCAAATGTTTTGAACACTCTTGATGCTTCTCAGTTAAACACCTTATGTCATGGTAATCAAGTTGATGTTCCTTTGTCAACAAAGTCTTATCCTCCTCCTTCTACCTTCCCTGGTGAAAGTATAGCTACTAGTAACCAAAATTCTAATGAAATAGAAAGAGGAAGAATAGGAAGAAGAAATCACCAACCTCTGCGAGTCATGTTGGATATAGTTCATCAACCTCTGCAAGTCATGTTGAATACCACCACCCAACCTCTACAAGTCATGCTGGGGGCATGAACCTAGTCCTTGCAAGTCATACTGGAGTTCAACAACCAACCTCTGCTAGTCATGTTGGAGATTTGTCAACAACCAATGCGAGTCATGTTGGGGGAAAACAACCAGCCTCTGCAAGTCATGTTGGGGGAAAATTTTCAGTCACTGCTAGTCATACTGGTAATAGGTCTGTAGCATCTGTGAGTCATGTTACCGACCCATCACCAACCTATGAAATTCATGTTGGAGATGTGCAACCAACTACTGCTAGTCATTCTATGGGGCATTAATTCTATTGAGAAACCTAGACGGATAATACATAAGCCTAAGTTCCCTTGTAATATTCATAAGGGAGATCACCTTAATCATATGTGCCCTAACATTCTAGAAGTATGAATATTTTGGTCCCTGTCTACAATCTCTTATGATTTTGAGTCTTCTGAGGTTTCCTCACAGTATATTAAGCCTTTGGTTGATGAAGTGGTTGTGCTGATGCAATCTTCGACTGATCCCACTCCTCTTTTGGGGGGTGATGTGCCTATAGATCATGTTTTCTCACATCCCATTCAACTAGTGGTTGAGGAAGTGGTCATTCCAATTCAATATTCGGTTGATCCCACTCTTCTCTTGGAGAGTGTCGAGTTTACTAAAGCGATCATGTTAATGAAATATTCTGTTGATTCCACTCTTCTCTTGGGGAGTTATGTGTCTACCGAATATGTTTTTAGCATTTCTAGTTCAGTACTTTCAAGACAAGGGGGCATTATGTTCACTTCGAGTAGACCCCCTCCATGCCCTAGGATGATTTCCTTTGATTGGAATGACCTTGTTGAGCCCCGTCTTCCTTTTTCTACACCCATTCAAATAAGGGTTGAAGTTAATTCAACAAACATTTATCGATGTATTATGGATGAAGGAGCCTCCGAAATTATTTTATCCTCCTCAGTTTGGAAAGACTTGGGATATCCCGAGCTTGTGTCTACATCGCATGAGCTGTTGGATTTTGACAGACATCCTAGTGAACATTTGGGGATTCTTCCTAAGTTTCCTATCTCATTAGGTGGGAAGAATGTCCTTGTCGATGTTATAGTGGTGCAAGGCAAGTTAGATTTCAATATGCTTCTTGGGCGTGATTATGTATATCCTATGAATCTTGTGTTGTCTACGCTCTTCCGGGTGATTCATTTCCCTCACAATGGAAGCATTGCCACTATCAACCAGTTGGAATCTGATAATCACCATCCTAATTCATCGTTAGTTCAGGATGCCCCTTTATATGTTCCTAGTGTTTTTTTAGACTCTACCCCACGAGACTCCCTAATGAGCATGCTTTGTTGTCTTTCAAGCTCGCTTTTAAATTCAAAAGAAACATCCAATGATACTGTATTTATTATTTTTGATCTTGTCTAGATTAACTGAGAAAAGTAGGCCCCTGGAGTCTTCTTTAATCCCTTTCCAGACTCTCTAAAAATGAAAATATTGTCGAGCGATCTTGTTTCCCTTCACGCTCGCCAAACTCTAATTTGAAGGCACATCTGTCCGGTGGTAGTTTACCCCTTTTTTAGTCTGGAAAGATAATTTTAGTAATAAAGGTATGCACTAGGAACTTTGGTTCACTAGACAAGTATTCTTAGGCATAATTTTAACCCTTTTTCGGGCCTGAGGGACTAAATCTTCGAAAAAGGAACATTCTCTTTGGTTTTGGTTTATCACCTTTTTCGGGCCTTGGAGATAACTTACGAAAAAGGAACCCCCCTAGAGTCCATAGTTAAGATCCTTTTAGACTCCCTAAAATTGAAAAGATCATCGAGTGACCTTGTTCCTTCACACTCATTAAATTGGTCCAAAAGAACATCTACTGGCATGAGTTTCACCCTTTTTCCAGCCTGTAGATTATAGTGGAAAAAGGTATGCCTCGGGAAATTCATCTCGCCGGGAGAGTTCTCCTCTATTAATTTTATAGTTTTTCGGGCTAAGGAGACTAAAATCAGAAAAAGGTCGTGAGTCTGTAGTTAAGATCTTTTCAGACTCCTTAAAATTGAAAAGATTGTTGACTGATCTTGTCTTTTTCACACTCATTAAAATGGTTTTGAATAGACCTATTTTCGGTGAAATTTTAACCCTTTTTCGAACTGACTAGAATATATCCAAAAAAGGTACTCCCTGGAGCCTTCTTTTTGCGTTTTTTTAGACTCTCTAAAACGTGAAAAAAAATATCGATCTTACCTTCTTTGGGCTCATAAAAACTACATAGAAGGGGTCTCATTGTGTCTTGCTTAATCACATTTGAGAGTCTCATATTTGCGTCTTTGGCCTAATGTTGGCTCCATGTTTCTCTCAAATAAACATTTGAAACATTCCTTATACGCAAGCCTTGTAGCATTTCTTGCCTCTGCGACCTGACACCTTGACCCATGGAGGAATTTTCCCCGAGTCTCCTTTTTCCTGCACATGTCTCCTTGCTCTAAGAATTATGTTGTTCCTTGCACTTGGAAATAGTATTCTTTCTTGTGACTCTCATTCCTCCTTTGTAACGTAGCATTCTTTTATTCTTTTTCAAGCTCTTAAAAAATCGAAAAAGATAAAAAAATCCAAATATTCGAAAAAGAGGGGACGCGAAATATTCATTCTTTTTTCAGCAGCACAGAGAGTAGCCCTTGGAAAAAGCACATCCTTTTGTTTGTTCGTCAAGAATTGGTATCTAGTATGACCTTAGGAAGTTGTTCTCGCTAAATAGAGTTGTGTCCTCCTCTATTTGGTTTCTCTTCCAAACACATGGAGAGTTTGGGTTTCCCCCTGCATCACAAACTTATGTCAATGTCATGTTGCCTAAGTCTGATCATCTTTCATGCTTTTTTCCAAGGGAATTTTCACTCAACCTGAGTCGTCCTTTCTACAGTTTGAACCTGAGAGTCCAGTCAAGTCCAGATTCAAAATTGATGAATTTCTCTGCCTAATCATCAAGATCCTCATGTCTTTTCCCGACGAGTTGTCGAGGACCTCATGGTAGTGATTTATACACTCCCATTGTACTCTTACCTAAGTTTTGAAGATCTTGAAGTTGTTTCTTGAGCTATGAATACCTCATCCCCAGCCACAGGAATCACTAGCTTATTGAAGATGGATACTATACTTGTATATCTTCGACTGATTTTGAGATTTAGATCCACTGTGTATTGCTCGCAGCTACACTTACATAGGTATATGACATGGATCTGCAGTGTATTTTATTGGAAACCATGATTTAGTTCACCCATAACATGGGTATGCCTGCCTCAAAAAGACAATAGTTGTTTTGCAGATGGCACCTCCCGAACTCTGGTCCTGGGCTCACTCGATTTCATACATTGGTGAATATATTTTAATGTATTTCAGCCATCATTTTATCTTCTGACATCACACATTAGGGGGCATCTGTTATAGCCCTAAAATTCCATACTCATGCATACATGGCATTGACCCTCTTACTTGCATATTTTTCCAAAGAACTTCTGAGGATCTCTTCCTAAAAAACCATTTTTTAGAGCATGTATGCGTCCTGCACCATTACAGTCCATGTACATACACTTTATTCATGCTAGATATCTCGTGAAAATACACCTTTTTCCCACTAAACAGCCTGTGTATGCTTGTAAAAGTTGCAAAAATTAAAATGTTGTAAGGAATTTGGTGAAATTCACGGGTTGTTGGAGGTTTCCTTGTTGGGTATATGTTATATTCTTTGCATGTGTGTGTGTGAGTGCATCAGGTTCGACAACTGCATCTGAAAATCCCTCTATTTTTAGCCATGGAAATTTCTTATGCATGTGTGTGTGTGGGCACGTCAGGTTCGACAACT